>JAMKCH010026965.1:0-32952 GCA_023653785.1 Ophioderma brevispina
GGGAGATTTTAGTCATTACGTCCGAAAGGACACTTACTTACAACAAGTAAGTGAATGGAGATCGTATCTTGGAACAATGCCGTTTTCTCCTTTTCTGTCAATTCTACAGCGGAAAAGGTAAATTATGAGAATTCTACGACTTATTCTTCAATTTGAAAGCCTATTCCTGCAAATTTCAAATATTTTTCAAATCACTGCTAGTGTCCTTTAAGTTAGCACACCACGACAACAGACAAGATCGAGAGGCAGGGAAGGAAGTCTTGCAAGAAGGCAACGAGACGGCAAGGAGAAAGGACATAAGCATTAACTTCAAACTATTCACTAAAGATGTCGTCATCAGCGTATGGTGAACATGAATCAATTGTTCCACTTATATAAAAAATATCCAAACAATTCTATATTTAGATATTACAGTAAACACTCTTGGTAAAGCCTCTCTTTGGAAAAAAAAAGACAATTATACCAAATACCCCGCATGATTTAAAATGGCCGTGTTTGAGCGATCCGATTCCGTCATCTCACATTAAAAACAAACTTTAATACTTACGTATTTATAAACCAAAAAGGACGTTCAGCCATGCTAAGCCAGAGTCCAATTTATCATGGATTGTGAGCAAGCACATACCATGCATGTTAGAATGTGTTTAATGTACTGAGAGGGGAGGGGAGCGAGAGAGATGGGAGAGAGAGAGGAGTACCAATATGCAAAAAAGAACAAGAAAAAAAGATACGATTCATGTGTGGAATAACAAATTATTGAAGCCAATACTTTGAGAGTATGTATAGATGGCTTTGGATGAATTTAAAATGTATCTTAATCTGTTAAGATAGTGTGGAAAACCAAGCCAAGTTTAAAATGTCATAATTATAATGTTACTCTATTGTTACCGGTACTTGTGACGCTAGGTCCGAAATACTTCTTTAAGCAACAGAAAGAGCCTAGTGCACAAATGATCGTAATTTGTATAACGACACATTTATTTGTCATATTCAAAATTGATTTCTTCAAGAATTTTGAAAGTCCGATACAAGACCATGTGGCTAATAATAAATGTGGAACTGTATTTTTGTGAAAAATGTTCATATTACAACAAAAAAAAAAAAAAAAAAAAAAAAAAAAAAATCCATAAAAAACCCCCCCCCCCCCCCCCCCCAACAAAAAAAAAAACATCTTGGCAACCAAGGTTGTTCTAAATCAAAATTGTATTTTGAAGATTCGAAAAATCATGGGTGTCATTTTTAATATGTGTTCTTGGATGTATTCTAAGGAGGGCAAGGTTTATAAAGGGGTCAAAATATAAAAAGAGGCGCGGCAAAGTGTGTCTTATGTATATATACATCTGTTCAGTACCTATCAGCGGATTACAGATATATGATATTTATGATCTTATCTCACAATCGTGGCACGTGGCCAAATACAGGAAATATTACAAGAGTAAATAACATCAAAATGCAAAGAATCGTAAATTTACAACTGACAAAAAATTACACAAACAATATTGCCACTGGTTTAAATAAAATAATATATAAAACAATTTCAAATGTTAAAATGAGCCCATGACACTAAAAGAATAATAGGTTTATATTAATTCATGCTGGTTATGAATGTTATGTGATGAGGCATGAGTGCTGCAACACCATCAACTACATGTGCGAGTTGAAACGCATACAGCATAGGTGCATTTACAAGCTCGGGATCATAAAAAAGTGCCCCCCCAATAAACAAATGCATGCATGCATGCCCCATACACCCAATTCAACACATCCTCCGAAAAGCAGAACCAAAATTTGAATTAAAAAAACATTATGTTGAAATTTAAAAAAGGTTCACAAAATATGAATGGGGCTCTGTTGAAAGCGCTTGGTTTATGGTGCAGTTGTGAAAAATTGTCGCCATTTCTAAGATTTCTGCATGAAGATTCCTAGAAGGGGGCATTTAAAGATTGTTCTAACATTATCAATCTAAACCGGAAGCAAACTTTCTGCAGTGGTCACCCCTTCTGTCATGTAAAGAACTCAGCCCACAGAAGTCGAGTGCACACAATATGAATATAAATGAAACCCAAATGGTTGCAACTCAATTTGGATCTTTTCAGATCATTGGACTGTTTGGCTGTTAAACCAGAGTGCCACACAACATCGCCGTACTCAATGATTGGTCTGACAAAGCTTTTTTATACACAGTTAGAAAGGTATTAGCCCTATAGTATGCCCTATCTAAGGGTGATAGTACAAGAGTTACAAGGCAAAACGCGCTCAAGTTCACAATGGGGGTAAAATTCAGATTCATCTGTTTGTTTCAAAAATGGGGCCAAAATTGTTCGTCTTACAGTACAGAAGTCGAAAATATACAAGTCGGCATTGTCATGACGTTTTGATGATATAAGAGGGCAAATTTGGACGTGGTCAACAGGGTCTCGGGAGAGATAAACTTAATCATATGTAAAAGTCTCACTTGAAAGGTGAAACACAGAATCTATTATTACATTTCTTATGTGTATGACTAGATGAACGATTAAAACCAGTTTAAACAAAAATCGGACCATTCTTAATAATGCATGAACTTGTCTTGTGCCTATTGTACTCTAAAAACAACAGTTCTATATATGGCAAAACTATTATCTTTTAAGGAAGTCTAGTCAAGAAAGAAAGGGAAAAATATTATTTTGCAACTGTGTTACCAACGAAACCCCTCCTAAATCCAGTCCCATGGAATAAGGACATATTATGATTCAATGCATAGTTCCAATTGGTATGTTTGAATTTACTTTTGAAATTTTGCCCCCATTCTCTAAGATAAATCGGTTTTGAGAAATCCTGGACACCATTAATGAATATCGTTAAAATAATTAGAGTATCGGCGCGATTTAGTTCTAGAAACACTGTTTTTCAAGTTTTCGTATTGTTAGCAAATGCTTTTCTACTTGTTATCAATTAGAAAGTAGTGCTTGAATTTTCACAAATATTGTGGAAGTTAGAGATCAAAAGCCTCATTTACTTTTTGAGGTATGAGTTTTTTTAAGTGGAAAAAAGTAAATATCGCAGCTTGAGAAAACAATAAAATACATAAGAAATACTCTAGGAAATGTCTATTTCGAAGTAACATTTTCAACCAGAACTTTTGAACGGAAGTCGATTGACTAAAACAAAAAAGCACCAGAAAGGTATTATTTTCCTCAACTTTAATTGGCAATAATTATTTGTAGCCCTCCAAAGGGGTAATTCACCTTAAAAGTTAAAATCAAAATAATTGAATATAAATCAAAGATTAAAAATTTTAATCGAAATTTAGATTTGTCCCCCGTTTTAATCTAAGAAATTTATAGCTTATAGCTATTTTGGAGTGCGTTGCAAATGTCCTCTTTTAGGACTTAGAAACATATAAGCTTGTTTTGCTTCCCAGGCAACAGCAGACGTATGCTTCCTTTGAGAAAAACCGGTAGGCTAGCCAAATTATAACTACATGTAATACTACTGCTAAGATTTCCATTCTGGCAGATCAGGTTACTGGCCAAACGTCTCCCTTATGATCCAAAGCTAAGCATGCCCCAAAACGAACATTACATCACAGGTAATAGGAAGGTTAACACATCATGATGCCATTACTATGTACATTTTGTTTATACGCTTAATCCACATAGTGTTATTTCTAGGGTTTGAATTTCATTATGTCATTTATAATTCGCAGAAAAGAAAATTGCGGTGGTCAATACCACACAGTTTATTTTTTGTAAAACTGTCACGTACCTTTTTCAAATTCAAAATTACTAGTAGTCCGAGCCATGAAATCAGCAGCATCAATACTAATCGTTGTCGCTACTTCATATTTCGAATAAATCTGTATCAAATTTAAAATGCTTAAACAAGACAAAAAAGTCCCCTGGACATTTGCCTCAGAATATTAAATCATGACAAATTAAACGTTTCTTTCTTGAATATGTAAAAAAGAATGAAGGCAACCAAAACATTGCGAAGTGTCACAGGTTTCTAATATCTTTGATCTTTACTAAAATTCGGTCATTGATTGGAATTCCTACGTCATGCTTTCTAGAAATCTTTCATAGGTCCTACGTTGATATTTAGGGAGATATGATGACACGAAACAGTCTCATCCATTGTGACATACAAACCTCAATAGTACAGTCTCAAACAACTTTAGACCAGAGTCAATCGCTTTAATATATACAACAGACAATTTATATGATAATATTCTATAAAAACCGAGCACGTCAGTAAGCTGTCAAGGGCCTCTTATAAACGAATTTCATATGTTTTTAAGGAAAACAGAATTAAAAATATTGAAAGAAATCAGCCATTACAATAAATATCGTCTTTGTTAAAGTGGATGTAATAGCAGATAGTTAGAATTTTAGCATTCGTGAAGCTGCTTTACTCAAAACAAATATAGATACTAAATCCAATCTGGTGAGAATTTTGATCTTCTTTGTTTCGTCCACGATATGAAATATGATTGCGCACGTGGTGCTCGATGTAGCGAATGTATAGTGTTTTTCGCAAAATAGGGCATCAGTTTTAAGAAGTGCCTTTGGGGGTAATGCATTCTTTAAAGAGTAAATACTAGAAAACCTATTGGGAATGTTTGTGTAACACGGGTAACAAGAAGATTAGAAGAGACAAAATGACCCGTGCCAATTGACCCGGGTGCCCTGCGAGGATGAGTGAATGTGAATGATATCAAATCACGAAAACAAACAAACAAGACAAGAAAAAAAAAAAATA
The DNA here is from genome assembly GCA_023653785.1 of Ophioderma brevispina. NCBI lineage: Eukaryota > Metazoa > Echinodermata > Ophiuroidea > Amphilepidida > Ophiodermatidae > Ophioderma > Ophioderma brevispina. Next base: position 4,741 of record JAMKCH010026965.1, read on the forward strand.
ACCGACTCACCCGCACGTACCAACCACCCAAACACCCACACCAATACCTCCAACACACTCTACTCTCCAATCCCAATCAACACAAGAACAACCGACCACACACACACACCCCCACACACACACTCCACACACACACCACACACAGACACGTCACACCACACATGCACCCACCTACCACAACCCAACAGGTTTCACTTACCACTAAATGCTGCTCCCCATTCGTTCCTGTACAAAATGGGCGGATTAAAACGTCATTTTCTCCTCATGTAACATCTCAGACTTAAAAGCTAACATTCTGCTTGAATATCATCAATCCCTACCCAATCATCATGAAATTCGGGTAGTTATCCCCAAAATTTTCAAGCGCTGGACTGTCCAAGACTACATGCACTGTGGGGATCTGGAGGTCAGAGAACTTTTTCAGTCAGGTGTTCCCTGTAATAATACGGTTAAAATTGGTTTGTCGTATCAAAGAACATATCAATGACACCTTTTTTTGATATTTCCTACAGATTTTATATTAATATTGATAGCACCATGATTTGCAAGCAACCCAGTCTCGCCATTTCTGTCCCTCTGTTTAAGGGTATACTTATGCGATGGTCACCAAAAAAATAACACCTCAGTGTGGCAGTGGGGGCTGGCTTTACCGGTTTCTCACGTTACTTACTGGTGTGAATCCTATAGAGATCTCAGATTTTGTAAATAATAATGCATTTTCTTGTGTGTCTACATTGAAACCCTCCTTCACAAGTGTTGGGATCATTCTGAGAATAATTCTTTTTTTTGATTAAGTGCCAACAAAATCAAAGATTGTCCTACAATATCCATATTCTGCTATCTACTGAAGATTTCTTATATGCGTCACCCAAAAAAACATTTTGTTTTCCATTGCTTTAAAGCATATATCCATAAATACAATACTTACTCGTTTGGCTACTCTATATCACCTGGCCTTTGAGAAGGGAAGCAGGCGGGGGCTTATGTTCGGAGGGGGGGGTTTAACTCGCCTCCTCGGGAGGGGTTTACTCGGGGGGGGGGCTGCTTCTAAGCATGTCACACCAACGTCCTATTATAACTGACAACACTTTTTCAAACTTAACTTGTATCAAAAAAGCTTCACTTCGGATAAAAGAAGAGCTCATCATTTGTAAAACCCCGCATGTACATCACAAAGTGGTCATGGCTTACCTTTTAGTCCATTTTTGTGGCTATTTAAAATCGGCTAAAACATTTTGTCGCAAAGCCAGACTGCTGAATTTGCACCTTAGACTCGGCCATTTTACATTCGCTTAAACAAACAAACCTAAGCCAGCCTCGATTGTTTTAACAGCTCCTTCACACTTACCGTATCTTGCCTCTCGAGCAATTTCTCCTGCGCGACCCCCCCCCCCCCCCCGCATAGACAACACTAGCCCAGTGGACTTGTTAAGTATCACACCAAGTGTTTTGAAAACAAGTTTACAAGATCAAATTGACTTAACCGAAGTCATGTGGAGGTCACGAACTATTTTCGCTTCCTGCTATACCAGCTCGTATAGGTTTTCACACCACTAAATGCGGCTCCCATTCGTTCCTGTAAAAAATTGGGCGGATGAAAACGAACGTCATTTCTCCTCAATGAACATCTCAGACCTGAGGGGGGAGCTAAACATTCATTCCTGCTTGAAGATACATCATATCTACCTAACCCAATCAATCATGAAATTAGGGTAGTTTATCCCCAAATTTTCAAGCGACTGGCAAAAACTGCCAAGACTAGCATGCCACGTGTGGATCCTGGAGGTCAGAGCACTTTTTCATTCAGGTGTTTCCCTGTAAGAATGCCGGTTAAAATTGGTTTGTCTCGGATCAAAATAACATCTCAATGACAACCTTTTTTTGATATTCCTACAATTTTTATACTTAATCTTGATAGAACCATGATTTGCAACCCAGATCTCGCCATTTCTCTCAGTTTTTAGGGTATACTTAGGCAAGGTTCACCAAAAAAAAAACACCTCCTTTGCAGTGGGGGCTGGACATACCGTTTCCTCAACGTTTTTACTGGTTTAAATCCAACAAACCTCCAACACCTACACAAACAGTCATATTTAGGTTACTGACACACGCGCGCGCGAACGCAAGAATACACAGAATGGCACGCTAAAAAACGATCACAAACGAATTGCTAACAACGCGTTGCTTTCGGTTGCTAATTAGCCATCCTCAGAAAGTCAAAAGCACGCGCTACTTTCTGACATAACCTTAAGCAACGCTTTGGCTTTCAGTAGCAACGCGTTGCTAATAACAACAACACGTTGCTTTCATTCCAACGTGCTTTGCTTAGATACAATCAAAAGGTAAAAAGCAACGCGTGCTAATGAAAGCAACGCGATGCCTGGCCAACCAATCAGGAAGGTAAAAGCAACGCGTTGCCAACTTTGCTAAGCTAACCTATCAAAAAAAAGTAAATACACACGTTGCTTATCCACCAATAAAGGAACAAGAAAGAAAGCACGCGGTTGCAAACCAACCAAATCAGAAGAGAAAAGCAACGCGTTGCTATACGTTTCTTTTATTAGCAACGCTTGTTTAAGGGGACTGTCGGAAAAGGCAACTGCATGCTTTTTTACTTTTCTGATTGACTGGCTAAGCAACGCGTGCTTTGCGAAAGCTACGCTTGTGAGTGTCAATACGTTGACCATACAAACACACATATACACACATACACACACCTCCTACCCGACAACAGCTACATTGTGGGGGGGCATTCTGGTTGTCATTGTGGGGGGAGAAAAAACTTAGCGATCATTTGGGAGTTTGAACATTAGTTAGTAATGCAGTAGGGGAGTAGGGTCATGCAATAGTGTTTGTCTCTGAGGGGGGTAGGTGCACTTAACACAACAGCACCAAAAAAAAAAAACAAACAATCATTGCGGGAGGGTTTTTTATTTTTTTTTTTTCATGTTTTTTTTTTTTACGCTCACAATATCATTTAGACTGTTTTAAAACACTTCATAGTGAGGGTCACCCCCTATGCAAAATACGCCCACATGTATGCCTGGAAAGTTCACCCACACATACACCGTAAACAAATAAACAATAACAAATAGCAGACAATAGAAGCTATTAGGAACAAGTTCATAATCAAGAATCTGAACCCTTTAAAATTAAGAGTAGGTTGGATATCTTGTGTGTTTCTCATGTTGTTGCATTTTGTTTGGTTTTGTAATTGTAACTTTTGCAGCTTTAGGGGATGATCACATCTGGCCTATTGTGCTCCCGATCATCTATCTCCTCAATATCACTGTTTCTGGCGTCTTTATAAAGATTTTATGCGATGATAGAGAAATAAGTTGAAGTAGAATTTTAAGCTATGTAATCATGTGTAATCGAATAATTAAACATACCAACGCTTAGTCATTACGATGACTGTTGGTGAAGTCGAAACTTTCTATTCAAATCAAAATATGGATCACAATTAGATTCGTCACCATCATAGGCTGCTACTAATAGAACTTAGTACTTGTTGTGGTTAAAAAAACCGCTAATTATGAATTCATAATAAAACCAAATACTTGTGGTGCCCTTCTGTTATAATAGTGTATTGTATATTTTTCAAACCATGCTGATTCCACTGGAACGCATCAATAATTCTATGTATCCCCAACATGGTTTACATTTTAGAGGCCACCTTAGTATACATGTATTTTGGGTGGTGGTGATGATGTTTGTACGTATGTTCAATATTACCAAGATCTATTTCCAACTTTTTGATAGATCCTAAATTTAAAGAAAGACAATTTGCGGGCTATAACTTCAAATGGAACTGGCAACTTTTCCATATAAAATTTCTTTTCAATATTGCTCGCAATGATAGTCTAGACCAGTTATCAAATAACACATCCAAAACAGATACGGGCATTAATAAGAGGCGCTAAAGATATCCAGGTCATTTGCAGACAAGCTTTTAAGTTTGCCGTAAACTCTTCCAATCAACTGCACAAATATATCTATTACATGAAATAACATAGACTCTAACCATTGATATTCAACTACATACACGTCTCGTGTTAGAGTATCTATTGTTTTCCGGTCATTATTTTTCACGAATCATTGGGGCTCGTCAGATAATGCACGGGTCATCAGAAATGACGGGTTCACAGATATGCCGGGTCTCAGATAATGCACGCGGGTCCCACAAGTCACAACCCTATTAGCTACTAGAAATAATACCGTCAATCATCTTGATATCGACTTACTGCTACCTGCTCAATATCAAGTAACATGCCTGCGTCGTATATATACCCTCTAAGAACTTACTATCTACAATCTATGGTGTCAGTCCTAACTTACTTAGATTATGTGTTAAAAAAAATATTGTTTTATGTCTCGTTAAAGTATTAGTTGAATCCACATGTCGCAGACCATTCCAATAATTGATTGGTTTGTACTGTTTCTTTCTTTATGTTTAATTTGTCAAATTAGAAAGCCTTTAAGAAGTTTTTTAGCTGCATGCCTGAACTTCCCCTCCTCTGTGCCGTGACGTCAGGTCGAGATTTGATAGGCCACCAGTACCGCACGAGCTTGCTTAAAGCGACGGCGTTTTTACACCGCGCACAAAGATGCATACCATTGACTCGTGGCTTAACAAGCTGCTTCAATGTTATGACATCACTGCACGGAGGTAGAGAAAATGGACTATATCATGTTGTATATAATTGTAGGGTCCCATGAGAATTAAGTGTACTTCAGAAACCCAAAATACAATACAAATGTTTTCCAATGCAGAACCAGTCATGTTTTGTACATCAATGTCTGCGTTGGTTTACATCTAATACAGTGGGCATTGGAATTGGTAGAAGAATTCATATGCATTTGTAGGCAAAATCGTTCCCTGATGGGTTTGTTTTGGGAAAAAGTAAGGGCAGTGCGAAAAGTCTAATCTTTCTTTTCTTTCCAATTTCATTACGCGTTTTTTCATCACTCATGATTGGGTTTGGTTTTGAAACGGCCAGGATGTGCGAGAAAAGATTAGCCACTCTAAGCGTCATAGAGAGTCTGATCTTTCTCGCACTTCCATAGCATTTTCAAACAAAAACTAATCAACAATGAATGCGTCAAGGTCTTTTTGGCACTATTAATAGAGTATAACTTTGGGCAGTTGGAGTATATGCAAGTGTTTTAATTTATTTTAAAAACTACCTCAAAATTAGATAAATTACGTTAATTATTAATGTAATGTAATGATTTGATTACTTATGGTTTTCTCAAAGTATATGACGGATAAGGACCACGCCCAGTGCATTCGAAGGTAGTGCACTTGACCGTATGGTCAGTGCAGGCAGCAACCCCCCCCCCCCCCCCCCCCCCTCGAGCCTCAGGCGCTCGTGCTGACTGCACTGACCAATACGGTCGCGTGCGATTATCCTGTCGATGCAATAGGCTATGTCCTTATCCTTATCAAGGTACAGGCCGACAAACAAGCTGAATGCTAGGGTGCATCATCCGCCCCTTTTGTCAACCGATTTCCTCAACTTGGTCAGATTGTGCCATTGGTTAAATATTAATCCCCACAAATTTAAAATAAAATCGGGAAAGTCGTCTTCGGGGTCCACCGGGAGCACAAAGTGTCACATGCTGAACAAATGGCAGAATGCCAAAGCCATAGGGCAGCAGCTATAACCAATTACACACAAAAACATTAGAAAATAAATAGCGCCTTATGTTTCCACCCGGTTTTGAACTATGTGGCATCAGAACTATTTATTTTCTTGCTAAAGACAATAGTACAACAAATGGCGCTTTAAAAACCCACATAAAGGTTATAAATAATAGCTGACATATGAATTTGTGTGCTTAAATGCATCATGCGGCTTCCAGTACTGTGGCTTTATTTTGAAGGATAGTAAACAGTCTATTTTGTATTTCTGAGGAGTAATCTGGAAAGTGGGTTTTTACATGTTCTATTATAACCAGCCATTTGAATAAAATATGGGATTCCCCAAACATGAATTAAGTTCTTCTAACAGTAATAAGGGGAACCCATCATACTGAAAAGATGGAATTTCCCCGAAACAGTGCTTGAAGCCCATCTGTATAATTGATTTTCATCACTGTTAAGTGTTCAGGAGAATACAATGGCGGACCGAAAGTTAACTAGGTGCAGGTCAGAAGCTGCAACTGATCCTGATTTGGAACATAAAGATTGAACAAACAAAAGGAGTGTCCAGGACAGCCTGTTAAAACAAGAAAAGCTCTGAATATTTGGTTGGCAAAGGCTTACAACTGCTGACTCAGTAATCAGGATCACGGCTTCCAACATGCAGCAGTTTCTTAGATGCTACCTATTTCACCAACAGCAAGGATAGCTCAAGACAAACCAAATATGAGACTGCAACGCTTGTATTCAACCAGGTTTGCTGAATTTTATAACAAAGCAAATATCCCCCATGATGGCCAGAAAAACCAAGGCAATTAAACAAATTGTAACTTGCAGATGGCCAATGAAAAGGATTCGAGCCACCATTCAATTTCCCGACAGAACAACACCAGCCACCTGTGACAAATTGCAACAGGAAGAAAGTCGGTGAACAAAACTTTTGAAATTTGGCCACTAAATGTTGATGAACTTGTAACAATACCAGAAGATCGTCCGTTTTTGGAGTCATTGAGATGGATCGGTTGCAAACATTTGGTGCAGTGAACACCGTGCTAGCGAACAGACAAGGACGAATAGCAGGAACGTGCAGCTGCGGGAAGCAAGAAGAAAGACAAGGCTCAACAACAGAGGATGAAGCACGACTGTTTCAAGCACTGAGTTCGGTGAAGACAGCCCTAGCAATGGAAGAAAAACATCTGTAGCGAATTTGAATGTGATGCAGATACTCCAGAAGGTCATGTCGTACTTACGAACTGAAATCAGTTCGTCATACCGCCATACATTCTTAGCTCACCAAAGATGGTCTCACTGGCAACAAGAATGAAAATGACGCAACACAACAGGCTCCTTTACTAGAGCCCTAATTGAAGAAAGAAGCTGGGGATGACACTTCCAAAGTTGCAACATCCTAATCCACTGCAGACAAATCTAGAAGGAGGGTGTTTTAAAAGACATTGCAACTACATCAGGAGATTATGGAATCCACCGAAGCTAGCTTCACTACCACTGGGACTCTAAACTCATGCCACCATTTCAACTCCAAAGAAAAGGAAAGGCGACTGAGGTCTTGGTGGCAAGCTGATATGTGAACGCTTGGGTGTACCCGGTTACAAACCTGGAACTGACGGAAAATCTGGTGCTTTATCTCAGAATTATCTCTCGACTTGCTTCGCTCTGGAATGTCATTGACAACATCACGAACATGGTTTTCGACACAACTGCATCAAACACTGGCCCATTTGACTGCTGCATGTATGCAATACAGAACAAGTTAGGTAAAAGACTTTGTGGTCTGGGTGGAGACATCATGTGGGAGAGGTAATTCTCACACAAGTCTTCAATGATCTTAGAATAGAGGCTTCAATCAACTGATATCACCGTTCTTTGCGAGATTTCAGTTCAAAAATTTTCAACCTGGGCCACAGAAACAGTAATCAGCCTCCTCTTGCACCATTAGACCTCTCTGAGTTTAGTGAAACAAAACAACATACTGCAGCAATTCCAGATGATGCTTAAAAATGTCCTTGAGGTAAAGTGGATCTTGTACGAGATGATTATCAGAGTTCACTGAGCGCTGTATGTTCTTCCTTGGTTTCCAGACAATCATCCACTTTCCAAACAAACCAGGAGCACTTCATAGGCCAGATGGATGGCAAAAGTGATATTACAGCATTAAGATCTCTCCTATGCAGGCTCACATGCAGCAACTTCCAAAGGTACCATCACCACCAGCACCAAATTCCTAATATAAGGGAATTTGTTACCTTTGCAACCACCGTTTTTACAGTCCATGGGATGGTTGACATGTAGCGTGCTGTTGATGTCCCAACAATGGAGACACTTGACTTGTCCAAGCATTTTTGTCTATTGTAACTCCGAGTGATTTCTAGTAATTTCTGCAAGCACTGTCAAAGCCATGAAGCGTCCATTTGTGTATCTCACAGAGGAATATGATTCCCCTTGCACTCTTCAGTGAGAAGCGTGCCAGCAGCAGAGAACAGCTTCCTGGCTACTAAACTCTTAGCAGTCCAACCAGATAGTGGAAGTGATCACTCCAAGCAATCGCTATGGCACAGGTTTTAACACCCAGTGTTTCAGCCCAATCACTGAAGCAACAACACCTGGCTTGACTTAGCAGTCAAGGCTCATTGTTCACACATGCACACTCCCGCAGGCTGATATGGATCTTGCGACAAATGTTGACACTTTGCCTCAAATCCTCCCCATGGCTTTCCAGACCTCGTAGTCAATGTTTCGTGCCATCATGTGGTAAAATGATTCTGCAGATGCGTGGTGTCAAGCCAGTTTCCGATTTCTTTCAGCATCTCGAACTGATAAACACTATCAAACAATCTGACAGTTGTGAGCAAGAACAGAAGAAACAAGCCAAACCTCTGTCGAACAACGCAAACTGCAAATATAAAATGTTAGGACCTTTGTTGATAACTAGTTCGTTTTGAACTGGATTATTTTGAGAAATCACAAGCTATTATGATGACAGACATGATGTTCATTTTACTTAGTAAATAAAGCTTCTACAAAACCTCAGTCATATCACTGAACTGTTGTCTGGACTTGTTTTAAAACGTAAAATTGCATGATTTACAGCAAATGTATTAAAATAACATGTTGATACATATGGCAAGCTATTTATTTTTAAGCATAGTTTTTGCAAAACACTTGGCAATCACTAAAATGTGATATAACACCACATACATTTCCACTTTCACTGTTTATTTAGATGTTTTAGATACAAAAAACAAGCACGCAGCTTTGATTTTTTAGTGTGTTATAACTGGAATAAAAAATCTGCATTTTGTGTATTGTGATTCTTGCTGTGAGGATCCCGTCCAAACTAAGAGCTCCCCCGGTGGACCCCGAAGACGACTTCCGATTAATTTTGTAAATTTGGTGGGGACGTGCGTAACGGGCCTGCCCGCTCATGAGGGGCAATTTCCCAGTCTTGGGAATTTTTCCCAAAAAAAAAGAAAAAAAAAAGTCTCAGGGGGGTCAAAAGGCCAATTTTTTTTTTCTTTTTTTTTTCCCTGGAGAGGGCTAAAAAACGGCCTGATTTAGCATTAATTGTTTGCAAATTTTTTTCCCCGCAAAGTCGTCAGGGGGGAACCTGCCCCCCCTGCCCCTCCGCCTGTTTACGTACCCACGGGTGTGGATTAATATTTTACCAAGTGGCACAGGTCTTACAAGTTAAGACAATCGTTTGCAAAAGGGCAGAATGATCAGGCCCTAGTGCAATGCCGTGGGAATCAACTGGGGCGTGTTTTCTTGTGTTAACGTCATTTCAGCATCTTCTGAATAAATGTCGCCGCTGTTTTTTAGTACCCAAAGGGGCCGCTGGAATATTTGTTCTTAATCGCTTTCAGGGTGAGGTATAATGTAGTATAAAAAAGCTTTACAACAGGCAAAATATCATTTTGGAAAATCTGAGGGCGCACTATTTTTTCAAATGTGCAGTTATCTCTTTACAATATATAAGAAGGTACATATTCAAAGTTATGGGTGGAGGGACATATTTTCAGAAGGTTTTAGAGATTTTCTTTTCACTAATTAAATCTCCCAAACCTTTTTTAATATTTAATCAACATTATGATCAATAATTAGAGGTAAATATATACCTGTGGCCTTGATTGCTTTCATCCACTCATCTTAACCCTCCAAGTTACTTATTGAAATGTCAGATACAGGTCGCAAAATTTTGGGTCCATCATGGTGACTTTGTGAAATGTTTTAGCGAAGTACCAAGACAAATTGGTAGATTGGGCAAAGCATATTTTATTTATTTGTCCTTACGGCTATCTTTTAAAAGAAACCATCTTCAATTGTTACCCCTGTAACACATCCTGCCTCCTGCAAATAAACCAAGATGACCGCTACTCAAATAAATAATGTAAAAACACATTTTTCATATTATGATGTATCGAGTGTACGAAAACAAAATAGCTTTACATTACGTATCAAATGATTCCTATCGTAATTAGAGAAAGAAACCACACATAATGCACGTTTGTATGAACAGCACGTGGGAAGAGACTAGCGTCCGCCGTCGTCGCCGATATATCATGGAAACGAAAGACAACACATCAAAAGGCTACCTTACTCTGGCGAACAGGAGTTAAACATCAACTGTAATCCATAATTACTGATATATTAAATAGACATGTTGTACAAGTCCTTGGTGAAAAAAGGCCAACGAAACACTTTTTATTTCTCACATTTTAATGTAAACGTATATTTGATTGCGCATAGATTTAATTTAAATTTTTAAAAAGTTGATAATCCCGGTAAATATTTTGTTTCTTCAAATTATAATTCGGAGGAGTAACTCCTAAAAATGCTACCTATTATTACAGATATAATACGGGAAAATCCTCCTGTTTTCACCTGTACTTCAATAATATTGAAATAACCCAAAGGTCATAATTCCCAAAGGTAAAATTTTGGTGTCCCATTCTACAGGCGAATTGTCTTGCGCGTTAGGCGTAATCTTTATTTAGCGAAAAAAAATAATGTTTCTCTGCTTTTGTTGAGCTGTATGAAACACGTAAATACCATGTTCTGATAAAACAGAGACATCTGAAAATTCTTAAGAATGTGTAAAATGTTTTTCAAACCGCCAGTTTGGCTTATCCTACTTTTTTAAATCATGTCACCAGTAGTACATTCTGTTTTGTGTATTAAAATTAGATTCTTCATTCTATTGACTCCAAAATTACGAGTTTTTTATGTATTTATATCTGTTGCATTTGACATGATTGACCACGTACCTTCTGTCGGCGATCATGTGCTTTTTGTGTTAAATGGTCAAATGAGATTGATTCGATCATTATTTGAGTGGGAGAGCCTAGACTGTTAAATATGCCTGATTATTTCAATCATTCTATATATTTATCTTCGGCGTTCCACAAGCCTCGATATTTCAAGCATACTGTTTTTCCTCCTTTTGTAAGTAAGCCGCATGCTTAATACGTAATGGTTGAAGATGAAATAACTATCCCCAAACGCTTGATTCACACAATATATACACACTCGCGCGCGTATTCACACTCATACAAACACGCACATAAACACCATACATACACACACGCACACAAATAAACAATTTTTTTAATATGAGAGTACCACACACGCGCGCATGCACCCCTACACACAAACACACACACAACACACCCCAACACACATACCCCACATCAACCCACACAACACACACACACACACCCGCACGCACACACACACACACACACCACAAACACACACACACACCCACACACACATCCAGCATACCCATATGGTGCTTCAATTTTACTAGCCTCTGCTTTGACTAATGTGAAATAGCTCACGTATAATTTTAAAGTGTAGTGATGGTCAATAAAAAAAAGTGATTTGCTTTGTGTCTGACGTATATCTTATTGTCTATCCATCATCATGTAGAGTGCTCGAGCTCAACCGTGATAAAAGGGTAACATGAGAACGAAAGCATGTCCGTGACCCTTTTATGTATTCTTTTTATTACAATGTCATTCGCCAGAAATAGATCTTATCCACAGCTGCACAGGAAGGGATTTTAATTTTTAATCCTGTGGAATCAACAAGTTATAAGTTTTTATATCCATTGACTTCGATTAGCATGAATAATAAATGGAAGGTGTTCTGAAATGAATTGCAAACATATTCTATTTATAGTTCTTACTCTTCGATATGGGAGAGGATATTCAACGATTGCTTTCCACGATCGGGGAATACTATGATCGTGTCTGTAAGATAATCACAAACGATGCACCACGTAGGCGTATACATAAATGTAGGTTATATGAACAAAAATAAAAAGGGTGAACGTTTTTTGTTTTTTTTTTATGGTAAATTCCGTTTTACTGTGTTTTATAATCAAATAGATGCATTTTCGTCATTATCATTATAAACATTGCAGGAAAAAAAACAACCACAACAACAACAAGCATCAAACAAACGTAACATTTTAGGTGAACAAAAAGAAAGCAACAGCAGCAATAATTCAACAACATAATACTAATATCAACGCATTTTGAACCAAATTATGCGTTCTAGTCACGATTTGTAATATTATATATTTTGCAAAGAGCCCTGTCGAATTTGGGAAAAAAAATAATTTTTTTGTATTTTTTTTATTCATTCAACATGCCATTTTCCTGAATGCAACTTAAACATCAATGACCATACTAGTTTTTAATGGGACATTTTGTCATACTCAGTCCTCGTCACGCATCGATTTTACCTAATATATTTTTATATCATCGGAACCGTTGGCCTAGTATAGTATGTGTGCCTAAATCACAAAATTGAAAATAGGTTATTATTAAGCTTCGTCCTTATTATCGTCGCGTAGCTGCAAGATTTTACTTTTGGTCGGACCTTTTGATTACACAAAGCCCCGAGGGGACATGTTTAAAGTATCTGCTTGGATAATCCATATTCATTTTAGCAATATAATCTTTCATTTACTTCAATATTGTCCACAAGACATGTTTTTGATCCCGTATTGATTTCAAAGCATGTTTACTATCATCCACGTACAACATCGTAGCTTAAATCGGCAGCCACGCAGAGATCCTAGCGTTGTTTCAAGCGTAAAAACCTTTCTCGAAAAAGAAAACTTGAAGGGAATCATACATTGGCTTACATAGTAATGGAGAGTATGGCGACTGCTACAGGAAAGACAGAGCAACGTTGCACAGACTTCATAACCAAACGGGTTGAAGAAGATACCCTGTAATAAACTATATTGACGAATTTTTTAGCATGCAATCAGTCATTCGTAAGTGCATCAAGTCTACCAGAGGAAGGAATTTCCCACATTAGATATAATGTTCACCAATCTTCGTCAAGGATATTAACTTCAACCCGGTAGTAGAACGAGTCTCTGGAAACTGTTTAAAAGCCTGGATTTAAATTTAAACATCAGAATGCCAGAGAGGTTCCTGATCGAAGAGCCGAAATTGTTTACTGCGAACTCAATATCAAAACAAAAGACAAACTAAAGAACCTTCTTAAAATCCTATATTCAAGGAACATGGATTAACACCTAGTCAACCAGAAAAAGTGTGGGTGAGACAGCAGATAGGAAGGTGGGTTTCCCAACACCACTGGGGAAAGGACAGCGGTTAGTATTTCTGGCATGCTGGAAGTTTGATGGATTGTTCCGAAGCAACCACTGATCTCTATACATGGATGGAAACCTGGGCATCGTACTTGAGGCACTGACGGCCCATATTGGTAATTAAAAAAAAAAAACGCCAGCAGGCGATTAAGAGCCGGTTCATTTGCCACAAACTATGTTCCCTTTGAAATGGGGACAACCTCTGTTAAAAAACAGAGTCTCTTCATCTGGAATGCTCTGGTGGTCGGGTAGACAAGGATATACAGGCGGTTGGTTGCTTCATTCATCTAATATACAATTACTGTTGTATACCAATCCATTGTTTATAGAGACAATGGAAGCCCCAACCAGCACGTTACAACCTTCTTCCAATTACAATTACACAAATGAAGAAGAGCCGCTCATTAGTCTATTACTGAATGGTGACGTCATTAATTTGTGATACAAACTTGGGAGATTTTTGGCAATTTCTGCACGTGTGGTCATGACGTTCGAGAGACTTTTTTAGACCTTCAGGGGTTCAAAATTATATGCGCAATGATTAATGGGGAAAAATCCGGTATGGTCTCGGCTATCGGAAAACTGAAAGACAGAATTTAAATAAGACTTTCCGTGTTGAAGTGGTGGTGTTGTTTTAGGCAGTAACGTTGCCCATGAGTCAATGCCGGAAAAATTGAGGGTGAATGAAAAATACTCCTACATACTCCTAGATGATTGCGCGATATAATGTGAATAGGGAGATGTTCTATCTGTGTCGATACTAGATCATTCCTGAACCCCCAGTGTCATCATTGCAAGGTGACATTTAATTTTAATAAGTTGGCAAGCAAATAGCATGTTGCTTTTTCCAGCAGTGGAACCTAGTTTGAACTGGGAATGCACATGGGAGGATTGATTGCGTCTAATATAGGCGCGGAACCGTGTTTGTGACCGCGGTCAAGCATGGTTGCATGACACGTACGATACCAAGATTACTGCATCGGTTGTGTATCCTTAGGTCAGTCAAACGAAGTACTACACATGCGGCGAATTGCAGTGGTTGACTAGCGTCGGTGACTTTTCACTAGATCTTCTATACGGGATCAATAGGGAGTTGTTTGTTGCTCAGGTTTGTCGCCAAAAAACGCATCAGGGGATTATCATAAAAGTTGAACGACAAACATGTCCACAACATAGGGACAAAGGAATCCATTATCATCATGGGGATACGCGAGCTATCATAGCTTCCGACAGCCAATACAAAACACAAAACAAAAAACAGAAATGCAAAATTAATTGTTTGAAAGCCGTACTATTCGCAGTTCCCGCCAAGTATTACGAAAAATGGGCTCGTTACCAATTATCAAGCCAAATAAACACGAAAAGCTAAAATATGAAACTATATGAAATTCTTGCTGATGAAATGAATGAAAAGACGACCTTGCGTGACCCCCTGAAGAAATGAATGGGCCAAAATGAATTACGTTTATAGGAAACAATACACATTTTCAGTATGGCAGCGATTAAGAAATCATTTGAAGGCAGTGGACACAAAAAGTTCGGAATGGACAAATGCCAGTGCGACAACGAATTCTACATTAAAGGGTAGAGACCTCTTATTGGATAAAGAGAATATCTATGACATTGAAATTGGACAAGGTTGTGAATGAAATTAGCAGATATTATGGACAGTGGGAGCGAATCGGACGCAAGTGAATAATGAGGGGTAAGCTGTTATAAGTAAAAATACAATAAAATACATAAAATAAATAAATAAATGCGAAATTAATTAGATATACACACAAAAAACCATACCACAAGAAGAGGATTAAAGTCATAATATTTCAGACAAAATTTAACCTCAACATGGCAAGAGAAAGAAGACCCCAGTCCCATTGGAAGAAGTCCCATTCGATGAAAATGAGGTAGTACAATTAATTCCCGTCAGCCGCGCTTGTATGACCTTGTGCTTACGGACTGAATGCAACTAACTCATTTGTATCAATGGGACCCTTCCCCCCATATATGAACACGTCTGACCCTATTTTTCATAGTTCCAAACCTGAGTAAAAAAACCACGATTGAGAGCATAACGCCGGAATGACAACCAATATAAACTAATATGTGTAAGATGGTCTCTCTCGGCCTGCGGACTTTACTGATGACTGGCTGGTCATTTTATGGAAGTAAATCTAATAACGTTCGTATGTGAAGTGTGAAGGACACTCGAAGAACCTCTTCAACATTTGGACTAGAGAGCAAATAAAGTTCTTGATTTTAAAAATCGAGCGGGGGGAGGTCTCTGGCGAAGTTGGCAGGAAAGACTTTGGAATATGTTGTGCGTGTTATGTAGGTACGGGTAAAGCAATGACTGCGAGGATAAGTTGGGACAGCTCAAAGAGTACGATACTTAACCACCAAATGGACATAAGGACTTCCAAACAAGGTACACGCGATCTCACAATGGAGGGACCGATGCATACAAAATGTATATTTGTATGGGTTCACTCAACAAGCTTCAACAAAGCAGATAAATTTATGTTGCATGTATCTCCCGGTCAATCCCCGCCCCTCGCACTTCATGCAAACCTTGAGGTTTGGACCTTCAAAATAAGCTACGTTTATTTATTTGTTATAAACATCAACAACTTCTTTGTGTGAATTATCAAGGACATTCCAAGTCATCTAATTCATTCGGGAAGAGGTTTCATATAGATGTCCCAAGCATGCAAATGAGGTATTTCATTATTCCGTCAAGCGCTAACTGCACAACATCGTACAATGCATGACGGAATCAATAATGTAATGTAATATCTCATTTGCACAGTTCTTTGGGACTTGCTTCGGGAAACTTTAACAATACGGAATGGTAGTAATCTTCACAGACATGCTACATACGATGCCGCAGAATGCTTTAACTTGGATACCATCTATGAACACCATTCTGAGTCACGGATAAAGTAAAGCCGTAGTTGATTAATTTATTGTAATGGATGATTACGAACGTCGATGAACATGTCCAGGGGGTGTTGTGACCAGCAGTATATGTGACAAGTGTAATTAACAGTGATTTAAATGTAAGTCATGAACAATCAATACACCACAATCCATGCTTGCAAATCGAAAGCTCATAACATGGGCCATTGGATAATGTTTGTTGTATATCAGATGATTGCTGTTAATGTAGAGTCTGCCTATGTAACATCAGGGTTCACACACTTATAGATATGGACGAGTGACATTGTTTGTAGTCCAGTTGTGCAACCATCGTCAATTTAGAAATTCAATAATGCCTGGTCTTAGGGTTAGAATTTAGCGTTAGGGTTAGTTAGGGATAGTACGGCCAGCTTGATCCCGTTGGCGTTAGTAGACACCGCCGGGCAGCCCAATGTTCGTTGCCAGGCGGTGGTACCTGCGAACGTTGCCGCGGCAGCAGGACTTGTGCTTTAAAATTCGCGCTCAAACAGTAAAGTCTTTGACTATTACAAAAAAGCCAACTCATATTCAGTAGAAAGTCAGTTAGACCAGATGGGAGAACCCGTTTTCCTTTGTTTGAAATATACATCATAAAAGTATGCCCAGTGTACGTGTACGCATACGGATGACGTTTGCAGATCGCCCAAACAAAATGCCACAGCCACACTTGTTGGGCCCACAAAGGAGTTCGTAACAACTAATGAATGAAAGCCTCCAAGGAGATACTCTTGCTCCTATCGCTTGGTAATCGTGGTTGATACATCCACGACAGAGTCTCGACACAAGAACGACAAGGACTCGCCCACCAAAATCAAGCGTTTAACGTCACACATCCGCATATCAAGTACCTTGACTATACAGAGGATCTAGCTCTAACAGCCGATCTGATAGGTGGTGCACAAGATCACAGAATCACTTCCAACTTGTTTGAAGAGTTAACCGAAGGACGACACGAAACGAGTGGACAGTCCCTCTATTGGAGTGATTTAACTCCTTTTGAGTGGAAATTTACTACGCTTGTGCAGACATTAAGGTCCTGAAAAGTCTGCCACTGGCCCCCCACTACATATCTTATTCACCTATGAATCCATTTGTGTAGACCTGGCTTTTTTCCACCATGGCCCTCGTCTCATGAACTCCTTGCCCCCTGCATCAAGAGAGCTCATTCCGTCATGCCTTTAAAAAGTTTCTTAAAACACACCTTTTTCGCCAACATCTAGCTTTCCTGTTATTCTCATTCTTTCTTTGCGCCTTAGTATCTTTGGCAAGTAGACGATTTAACAAGTTATTATATATTATTGAATTTGATCTTTTTTAAGTACAAACCACTAGTTTGAGTATTCTACAAGAGTCACTCTTTTTGGGAATTAACTTTTACTCGTTTACATTTAGAGAAGTAGTAGGGCCACAAACTGGAATACGTTTTTTATTCCATAAAACTGAAGCTCTTTTGTCCTCGAGATTGACCAGTAGACAAAATAAATTAATATATTGTGGTTATATATATGGTATACTCACTGACCTGTTCTCTGTTATCTATCTGTTGTTTAGTTTTCCAGGCTAGTTTTCCCACCAATTTATATATAATCATTATAGCATCATAATGCATAAACATAGCCCAAACACGATCCAATGACAGTGAATTAAATTACATCATCTGCGTTGTCGATGACGACGACAGATTCGTGCTGGACTATAGATATGCTATGACTCTTGTGATTCGAACAAAATTGGTTTATGTGGAAAAGTGTGCTTTTAGAGCGTACTCAGCTTGAATGTGATTCCTCGTAAGGTGTAGATGTGAAAGAAACGTGTACAAGTTGGCATTTTCATTAGACTGTATGTAGGGGAGCTAGTGGTGTATAACCTTGACAACTTGAAACCCAATATTTTAATTATGATCTTTTTTCTGTGGGTTATTTGGTTTGTTATGTGTATATGTGACGTGTGTGTGATGTATGTGTGTGCGTGTGTGTTGTGTTGTAGTTGTTGTGGTGATGTCTTTATTTTGGCAAAATTCGAAATTGAAAACACAAAAATGAATGCATCAACACGAATCTATCTAATTATACTATGTCTTTCAACAAAGTACAATTGGTTCGAACAAAGGAGACTCGCCATTGCTTGATTATCTTTTTGATCTTTTCATGCTGGGAATGCCTTCTATACTGATAGTCTATACCGGGTCTCCAAGTGCTGAAATATTTCAAACAATCAAATATGCGTTTCCAATTATTTGATGGGATATTTATTTAAGTATAGGGGAAGGCGGCAGGTAAATGTCACAAGATATTCTTTTGAACGTGTAAGCTGACATTGTTTTTCACGTTTCAATACACCCTTCACACTGGGTATTTACTCCTATCAAGCCGACTAAGCCACTGGCCCAACTGAATCATAGATACACTACTAATAAACAATGTTGTTGTGTTATTTGTATTACTTTTCCTTTCGTAGGGTGTCCCCTCTTATCGTTTTGTTTCTTGTTGTTTGTTTTTTGTTGCTGTTGTTTTCATGTTTTTTCTTTTGTTCTGTTTTATGTTTTTTTTTTACTCTCTAATTCTTGGATTAAAATTGAGAGTATTGTCTTAGAGTATTGGGTCCGATGTTTTATGCGTAATTTCTCACTATACTAGCTTGTTTCTGTACCTTTATATTGTGAATATACGGAAAAGTAAAGCTAATTGTATTGAGAAATGTTCTTGATCAGAATTTCAAATATAATTGTTAATCTCATCTGCTGTAATAAAAAAGTAATTTTAAAGAAAGTAAATAAATACATAAAATAATAATCCTGTATCAAATCGCGCTTGACATAAATATGGATTCATTGAAACTCCTATATGGAGAGATGGAGACGGAGGAGTAGAAAGATGGAGCGGAGAGTAGTAAGATGGAGACGGAGGGAGTAGAAAGATGGAGACGGAGAGAGAGTACGAATGGAGACGGAGGAGTACTAAGAGGATACCGGAGGAGGGAAGGAAGGAGAGGGAGGTAGAGAGTAAGAGGAGAAAGAGGAGAATGGGTGAGAGAGAGAGAGAGAGAGAACTCTCTGATCCGCTCACCACCAAAGTCTACAGCAATGAAAATTTGGAACACATAGCTAACATGGCTAATGTGTTTCACAGCCCAAATACAAATTAGCTCTGTAAAACAAAACGAATGAATTGTAAGACTACAACATTGTTATTTGCTGGCATTGGTCTTAGTTGAATAGATTATATAAGTCAATAATTAATTCCTCCAACTGCAATACAAACGAGTATCCATCTCTTTGGCATGCCGGAACGAAACGTTCATCTCGGACCACAATTTTTTTCGCAATAATAATCATAATGCTATGGAAACCCCTATGATCTGGTGTTTTTGTGTTTGGACAATCTCACGGTAAGTTTTCACATAAAGTAGATGCAATCTATTTATGTAAATCCTGTAATCATTGTTGACAGTTGAAATCTTTCATCTTTGATTACGTTCATGTAAGTTACAGACGTTTTAAATCAAACCATGTTGCTTTTGTGTTTAAATGTTTGCTACAGTGTTATTATTAATGATCACAAAATGGTTTTGGCTTCTCTAGGATACGTCCCAGATTTTTCTTTAAATTCATAATATTATCGAACATTGTTTTTTCTATTTTTTTAAGTAGGTTTTACACTTCCATGATAGGAATACTCAAGTTGAAACTTTCAATGGAAAATTTTGATTTAAATAAATGTCTCAATGAGGGTAATTTCTACTATTATATTTTCTACCTATTGGAATACAAATCATTGCAAACACAAGGCGCAATATTTTATTTATTAATTTGACATGATAATGAAGATAATCAATTAATGAAGTACAGAATCAATACATCTGATGGCATCCTTTAACCGTTCAAGTATATAATAGGATTAATAAATGATTCACATCTATGCAATGTCTCACTGTGTTTAATATTACATTTCTTTTTTTAATAATCTGCAAGCATATTTCCTGCCGCATCAGTACATTTTCTAAATGCTGGCTCGTGGACTGTTAATTTGGAGTACTGATTCTTCTGAAGAGTTATTTTTGTTGTCCATTTCATTTGTTCTGTATGTTTTTTCCCTGGTATTGAGCAGGCCACTTGTCGTGTAAATTTTGAAAACAATACGTGAATTTTCAGGTCTTTCCAGAAGCATTTTTTTTTTTTGTTTACGAATATCTACCACTTTCTGTGTCACCCGTTTGTCTGTCCTGCTACTCAGAAACACGCTGCAAATCTTTTTTTTCAATATCGTTTTTAAACACCTAAAAGCGTTTGATATTGTTTAAACTATCATGTCCCACTGTTTCAAGACGCAGCATATATAGTCAATTCGTTCCCCCAGATATTTGGATTGTGATGAGACGATACCTCGTTTTCAAGACCTTGGAGGCCATTAACAATGTTGAATATTTGATAATAACTATAATACTTCACTGCAGGTTGTTGGCCCCTGTGTCGCTATCATGATAAACCGATGCCGGTCTAGGTCAAAATAAAAACATGTTTTATTTTTTATAATCCTTTTAATTCCTCCGATATTTGTGAAAATAAATGTAAAAGGAGCACAGCGAGCTTCTAACAATATTTGATTACGTTACTTTTATATTTCAAATGGAAAGACTGCTTCAGAAGACGGCCAAATGTTTGTTTGTTTTTGTTTTTTTATTTTGTTTTGCTAAAAAAATTACGTTTTCTTAATTTGCGAGTACAGAGGAATAGTAGATTGTTTGCAACTTATTTAAAGGTTGAAAACCCGAGCTTTACTACATAAAACAATTTAGCAGTTTTTATTAATACAATCTCATCAACTATAGTAAAAGGTTTAACTACTCTAAAAAGCTGAACGCAAAGCCTCGCGCAATCGGAATTACTCGATTGCGCACAGTGTCGTAATTAAGGGTAAGCTAAAGTGAGCGACTCGGCCCCGGGGAACTCTCCATCCTTGGGACAAGGGAGAAAAAAGGGGGAGGGTTTCTCGCAGGCCAGGGAGAATCTCCGTCCTTGCCCCTGGCAGAGGTCTAGTTACGCCCCTGGATTTGCTGATAACACTAAACAATATCTATTCTTTTATGCCACGGTTTCAAGCGAATCAGTCTGCGTGTTTTACCGGGAGTTTTACATTGTTAATTTTAGTACTCAATCTGAACAATTATTATTTCGAAAGGTTTTAAAAATTCCGCATGCATGTTTTTTTTGTTAAGACAAGATCTACTCTCTCAGCATTGCTTCCATTAATTTGGATAAGCCAGTGGGATAATTCAAGGCCGAAACGTCTGGAAGTGTCTACAAAAATGTCGATTTCATTTAGAATTCAGGTATTTTTAGACTTTTAATGGAGCGTTTTTTTATTGTGTAATTATACAACCTCTATTGCAAAACAAAATACGCCCTAAAAAAAACACGCCCGATAAAGTTTCTTCTCTTTGAGCTGAGTCGATGATTTAAATTTATTATAGTTCGATCTTTAATCGGCATGATGTTGTATTTATGTGTCCGTGATACTAAGCAAACGAAACAAAGACCAATTGATACCACACCTGCAAGCTATCGCTGCTAATTGCGTCTTGGCTCGACATAGTAGCTAATACATTCCATTTCCGACTGTATCCAGAAGTGCTTTACACGAAAATTTACGAGTTTATATACATTAATGGTTCTATGAAAAAAAGAAAGCTTGCATCAGATTTTTGAGTGTCAAAATGGTTTCCAAATCCTTTTGTAAAAATGGTTCAAATTATTTTTGTATGCCCTGATCAATAGACCCATTTTGAAAGCGATGCCGCTCTCCATTTTTTTTTTTCAAATGACATGGTTACATATATTGACATCTTTAGTCATCACCTGATTTCTTTAGTTCTGTCGTTGTTATTTACAAAAAAGTGGAAATGCAACGATCAATAGGGAATCATGAATGCAGAAATTTTTGTTAAAAAATGGAATTATACAAAACATAATACAGATAATGATTTACTTAACCTTTTTAACGTCCTAATATTAACCCCCCTTTCTGTTGCCTATTGACATTTTTACGCGCTTGTTTGGCACAAACCATTTGGTGCAACAATTGTCTAGACCTCCAGTTTTCATAGACATACACGTGTAGATTAGGGGAAATACATATTTTCTCAGTCCAAAAGTTATGAATTGTCGTTTTCTATGCGGTGTTCTTTGGTTCATACTTTGATGGAAAATGACTTAGTTTTATATATACACATATCTTTTTGTCAGTGCTATAATAATGAATGTTGTTGAGTCAGTAACTTGCCAAATATTAATTTATTTCAATCGCCTTCCGAAGTCTAAGTCATAAAAGGAACTTTTTACTTCTGTTGCTACGCAATGGCAAAAAAAAAGAAGCTATCCTGTTGTCCAAAATACCGAGATCGGATGTTTCATAGGAAATCGGAGCAAAAAGGATGACACACTTACAATTTATAAGGGTGGGGAAGGGTTTTTGGTTTAGGTGTCTTTGAGCTGGAAGGGTGAATAGTGCGCAGGTGTATATACATTGGGAAAATTGAGAGGAAGGGGCGCGATGAAACAAGTGAGTTAGGGAAGGTAAAGGTACAAAAGGGTAGCGTGTAATGGAGGGGGCCGTAGAGATGAGGGATCTGAGGGGGGGAAAATCAAAGACAGACAGATCCGGCCAATAAAAGCAAAAAGGAGAAATCTGACGCCTCGGGGTAGAGGGGAAGAAGGGAGGGATTGAGGGTTATTTGGACCGGTATTATTAAAGACGGGATGGGCGTTTGGGATGTGGGGGCGAGGAGAGGAGTTGTGAGTCAGTGGAAAGAACTAGGGTGGGGAAGAGGGCTCGATTGGGGGGGGAGGGGGAGGGAGGTGGGGGTGGCAGGGAAACGGGACTAGGCAAGGGGAAAATGCTCTTTAGAAACCCTAGGTACCGAGCTAGTGTCCGGCCCTGGAGAGGGGGTAGAGCAAGCGAGTTCGGAGTCGTTGGACGGCGCAGGGGGAATTGTGCACGCTAGAATGGAACTCGTTGCTGTGCGCCTTTTGGAGTTGTGGGAGTCTGTAAGGATAGTTGAGATACCATGAGCTAAATTGTTTTCAGGGGTAAATTAGGATTATTGCTGTACGAGAAAAGGGAATAGTGCATATCAACCTCTTGACAATTTCTCTTCTAATTAAAGCCAGGGTCCCGCTCCGTGTTTTTTTTATTCAAATGCATTTAAATGGCAGTTAAGGGACGTTAGCGTATGGTAAGTTACTCCTCCCTCAATTGTTAATAGCGTTTATTGCATTGATTTGTTATTTGTTGCCAAATTAATGTCACCACTGCTTAAAATTGTTCTAAACAAGCACGGCCTCTTGCCAATTGAGCTTACAAGCCGGTTGAATAGAGGAGCGATAGATATTTTAATTTATATTACTACGGGAGGGGTTTGTCGTTTTCGCCGCCAATGGGCAGCCAAGCGCACATGATTTTTTTCAACACTTGTGTGCACCTGGCCATTTCTAAAAAGAATAATAACAATTCATCAGTGCCTGCCTGTAGAACTAGGGTTAAGTTGAAATTGGAACCAATGTGAAATTTCGTATAATGTCTGGATACAATCCGCTAGGAAAGCGATGGGCGCCTTTCTCGACTTTACACTTATATTAAAAAAAATCTATCTTCCTATACTACCGCGCAACCCTTTCTTTGTTATCTCATTTTCAATCTCTTCGTTTCTTCAATCCTAAAGTCCTGTTTTTCGAATCTGGCCAGTGCACGTTTTTTTAAAAAACACCTGTGTGGCCTGGTCATTTCTAAAAAATATCAATAATAAATTCAAAAGAATTCCTTTGTGCCGTAATCAAAATGAATTGTTTTTAATCATTCATTTATTTTTGTGTCTCCTGTAACTTCCTCCCCAACTTTGTACAAATATTAGGTTTTATCATTGGCCCATTTCTGCTACTATGGAGGCTTTTGATTTTTAGAGGGAAATGCACACAATGAGGTTTTCCTCCCGTTTTCGAGTTATTACAATTATTGTTTTTCCAGGATGGCCGTCATTTGTCGATATTTAGCAGACACTACTGAAGTTTTATGGTTTGAAAAAAGTATTTTCAACACTGTACAGCTTTCCACACATTTCCTTTTTATGTTTTAATTTACTAATAACTTATTCCAATCAACAAATTTCAATGAAGGAAATTTGATATTTCTTATTTTTTTCTAGTAAGAAACTAGCATTTTTAGATCCGAAATTTTACCGGACCAGGAAAAATGTCCGGAAAAAACGCCGAAGCCCATATCTTTAGCACCGACTTTTGTTTGAAAGCGAAATTTATGTCAACTCAATTTTTAGAACCTTTTAATCCTTATCTGTTATTGTGCTCAAATTCAACCAAAATGCCGATTGCACTCCAGAAGGATACAGTTACAAGTACACTTGCAAAAAATGGCTGCAAAATATTCGCTAAATTAAAATGTCTTCTTTTGGTGAGATTCTACTTTTACATGTAATAATGTGGGGCGAACACTCGGAGTTGTTGTGCGACCCATGAAATGAAATAACGTCAATATAAGATTGGAGCACGTCAAAACAATCACTGTTTTGACCTTTAATGTACCGAACGCGAGTTCCCGTGCATAACGTGACCCCACCCCCATTTTAAACCCTCACGCCCGTTTCACGCTTGTTGTTTTTTTTTGTCCTTTGGCTTTTCCCTGTGCTTGTTCCGATTTTCTTTTGGACCCACCCCTGTCTTTTTCTTCCCGTCTATTCTTATATCCTCTTCCCTTCATATTTTTCTCCCATTGTCGTCCGGGAAATTTGAGCTCCAAATCTATTTTCATTTCCCAAGATAACAAAAAAAACGCCGTTTTAGTGTGTTCAACCACAATATAGTACAGTATTGATAGGGGTTTTTTTGCATATGCATTATTGCGTCTAACATCAAAACCGCAAGATTTTAATTTCCCACGGTATACTTGTGGTGTGTAAATTCACGTTTCCGGGCTCTCATTTCCAATAGAGAAACAACGATACACCTAAACCGGATACCACCTGTATAAGCATTATAGCACATTTTTTTGAAGACGGCCCCCAATTTTTCAAAATTTTCTATTTTTCACTCTATATTTGTTAATATTCTATCAAAAACCCGTACACAGCCTATCTAACTACTCAATGCTAAAAAGGCGTATTTATCATAAAATGAGCGATATTTGTAATTAGATTGGGATCCCAGATTTGTACTTAACGGCAGAGCTGTAAATGCTAATTTTAGTATCCGTCCTGATGAAATATACAATGCCAACCATCAAGAAAAATGGAAAACCTCTAACCATTGACTTTTGCCTGAACCAATAAAACACTTAATGAATATCGTAGAATAACGTACATGCGCTAATTTCCCGCTATTTCCTATTGGAGGAGCCGTTTCCAGACAGACCGTTGAAATTTATTACGGGGATCCCCCCGATATTAATTTTTTTACTAGTTACAAAACCTTCGCTTGCGACACATAGACATTGTAGACTTAACCATTCACAGGTATAGTTTACGAGCAAGTTACCAATGCAACCGTGTAAAAAAATCTCATTTTTTTTGAAATTGGGGGCGCTCTTCAAAAAAATGTGCATTGTGCTTAAAGGTGTTTCAATATCCAATATCATCACAGTAGGCCAAAATATCCCCGTTCGCAGGGCAAAAGGGTCCAAAAAGGGATGATTTTAACATGAATATCCGCCTTTTACTTCCCCTTTCCTCCTCCCTTTTTTTTCAGAGGGGCACTCTTCCCCACCCGACGCGGCTACGCCACTGGTTTTTTTCAGATTTCTGTTTCTTTTTTTTAAAGCAGGCCCGAAACGCACATACATATAATATCTTGCTTCTGTTGCTTTTCTATCGACATATTATATGAGAGGTGTTATCCAACAACCGTGTGTGGCACCTAGCTTATTTGTTCTTTTGAAGCAGAAGCTCAATTTACACGCACGCTAGCACTTCTCAGATCAATATGGCTAATAGAAACAACAAAAGCAATGGGTATATTTCGGTTGCTTTCCTGCTTTTAAAAGAATCTGCCAGGGAGCATTGGCAGGTGCACAACAAGGGTGGCAGTGGTGTCACAGCCATCCTATATTATAATTTTTTTTCTTGCAGTTTTCACACAATGTAAACGTCAAAATTATTTTTAAAGAATGGAAGTGATTGTAGTACGGGCTTGAATCAGTATGTTCGAATATTTTCCTATGCAGGACACCCGCTTTAACATCAATTGAGTTGGTATATGACAGTGTTAGAATAACACCCGAGAAATCTGTTTTTTATTCTCCTGTTTCAGATTGCAGAATGTATTACTCTAAGTGCATCTGTGATAGAAGATATCCACGAAATCATAGGAAGCACATTGTTAACTGTGGTTATTAGGTAAGTTTTTCAGTAAGACTAGAATTTGAGGGAAATTGGAAAGATCCGAGAAAGATTTTTTTTTCCAAAAAAATGTCCTGTTTGCTTTGTACTCAACTTTTGTTTCAAAAGGGCGCACGAAGATATTCCTTTTTATATTGATCAATGTTAGATGTTAATTTAATTACGAATACATATTTTGACTGAAATGTCTAAAAAGTTAGACATCTTTAGGACAATAGCGCTTTAAGGGTCAGGAACAGAAATATGAAATGAGGTGATGTTATTTGGATTAAGATCATTGGGCGCCTCGTGTAAAGATGTTTGTGAAATTTGGCCTGGTTACCGCGTTGATCATCCTCTAGAAAATTTACCAAGTACGAAACTGTGTCACTTAAAGGCACTATCAGTGATTTGTTAAATCACAAAATCGAAAAAATCATCAAAAATCAGATTTTTGCATGTATACAACAAGTACAGGTATCCTAACATACCCTGCAAATGATAAGACCAGAAGCAGCCTAATAAGGACAAAATCGGAAATTTTAGTCATTACTGTCCGCACGGACAACACGTAATTGAATGGAGAATCATATCTTGGAACACTGGCGTTTTCTTTGTTTTCTGTCAATTCTTCAATTGGAAAAAATAACTTATGAGAATTATACAGACTTATCCTTCACTTTAAGCCATATTCTTGCAAAACTGAAATATTTTTTTATTTATCTTAAATTAGTGAGATATCCAATAACTAATATTGACATGTGAATCTTAATTGTTCACTTTGCCTCTTTCAAAAAGCCGTCGTATTTGGCAATTTTTCACATACCCCACTTCGTGAACTTCCACGTTGCACAACATGTGTTTTACTTATGTCGTGCTGAAATTGTTTACAACAGTAAGAAATAGGTGGTGTCGGTCAGTGTTATTTTGTTAGTCAAGTTAAACAAGCTGTACAATTCAATTTTGCTAAAATACATAATTCGTGTATATTTACCTTAATAATTCGTATTTCCTGATTTCAAAGCTGTTAAAGTATAATGTAAGCAAGTGAAAGTAGCGCAAGTGCTGTTCGTAAACGTCAATGTAAGATCTCTAAGAATAAGAAAACAAATACAAGAATCATGTTGTAGGCTGGGCCTCCGCTGTAACTCGCATAATTATGTAACTCACTCACATGTATTGTTTATCAAATACAGTATATCGATCACTATGTTGTTGTAATTTACAAACACACGCGTGGTATATTTCGTCAGAATTTCAAAGATGGTTCTATTAAGAAGGGTATATTTGTCTCAAGCTTGCAAATGCTGGATATTCGGTGGAAAAAACGATATTTTTGACATTTAAAAAGCTTGAAACCTTTGTATAACAATATGAAACGCTTTTTGTATATAAAAATAATCAGTTGGCAAAATTTAGAGCAAAACAAGATGAATATCTAATATTTCTAATTTAATTTTCATCTATTCTACACTGTGAAATTGACAGTTTTGCTGTCATGCAAACTAATTTTATGACGTCATGCTAATTAATACTTGGCATGTTGGTACTCATTTTGGTATCAACGGAAAGCATCTGTGACATTCAG
>JAMKCH010026966.1:0-34971 GCA_023653785.1 Ophioderma brevispina
TGTACATATGAATTGTACAAGGTGACGATCCGGGATGGTCCTGCGAAATTTGAGTGTCAAGCCCTGGTGCCACTCGGAGTCATATGCTGCAGTAAGGTCCACCAAGATGACGCCTGCCTTACGATGCTTTTCAAAGCTCTCCTCAATATCATTTGTGAGTTTTACAATCTGATGGACAGTACTTGTTCGTCAGGGAGATGGGATTTGATGACTGGCTCCAGCCAGGCCAGGATCAGCCTCTCAAGGAGATTGAAGGAAACACACAGTAGTGATATTGGGCAGTAGTTCTTGAGGTTGTCAATTCAGGCTTGTTTGGTTTGGGGAGTCCGATGATGGTAGCCCTCCTCCAGATCGTGGGTAAGGACTGGTTGGTAAGGCAACATGTATAGAATTCCTGGAGCCATTCAATACATTGTGGACCACAGTGCATCAGGAACTCCGCTGGTATATTATCAGGTCTCCGGGCTTTTCCACTCTTTAGTTGGCTGATAGCAGAGGTAAGCTGATCTAGTGAGAAGGGTGTTGAAAGTGACCCGTCCACGCCAGGGGCTCGACGAAGTTTGGTGGTCTCTTTTTTAACAGAGCGAGTGTGATCCTTATCAATAGCCTTGAAACGACCATTTGGCAGTTGACAGACACAGGACATTTCGATGGTTTTGAAACTCTGCCGGTGAGGCGGTTTATGGTCTTCCAGGCCTTCCTGCTAGAATGAGTGAAGTCAATTCCCCGGACCGTCTCCTCCCAGCGCTCACGACGTTTCCTATCCAAGCAGTTTGTCAGATCTGAAGCCTTAGATGGCGCTTCTTCAACGGGTTCAGAATTCAAGAATTCGTTGTAAAGTGCATCACATTCCTCATCCGAGTATGGGATATTAGTGCGACGACATCCACGTACAATCATAGGGTCTTCTTTGCTATATTATCTTAATAAAGAATTTACATAGTGCTGTGTAGGAATTGTCCATGTTGGAGGAGGTAGGTGTCGGAAGGTTGGGCACTTTTGAATCCACCAGATGGAATATATATGTAAATCTAGGTCAAGCAACTCTCGCCATGATCGTAGCCAGGATTTTTAGGGGTGATTTTTCAATTTGTAGGGGCAAATTTTAGAAATTGGTGCAGACTTTTTCGGACCCTTTCATGTGTCAGGAGTCATTTTGAGTCAATTTTAATCATTTTGGGGGTATTATTTTGCCTTTTTATTTCGGGTGACGCTACTCGCCCACCTTCTGACTGCTATAGCTGCACAGACAGGAACCTTCTGCAAATATTGAGCCTAAATCGAACAAAATATTTTCCGCGTGTCGTAAATGCCGAAGAAAATCCCTTCCTTTTTAAATGAAACAAACTCCAAAAGACTCCCGATTAGCAAGTGGGATGGGAAGGGAAAACGTTAGGAGGAGGAGTTATTTACGCCAGTGGGAAGACGGATTTGAGACTAGAGGAAGACGAAAGAAAATTGAAAGAAAGAGGTGCAAATATGTGAAATCGTGATAAATTTTTAATGCAGGGTGGGGGGAGTGAACTTTTTAAGGAAAATCATAAAATCAGGGGGACTGCCAACATTTTTGAACGGGGAAAGCGAAGGGGGGAATTTTTCTACGAAACAGTAGAAATCCTCCATTCTCCCCCTTGGTGTAATAAGGACCGCCGCCCCTTATAAGAATATACAACATGCGACCTTAAAAACTCAACTATATAATGTATTAAAAAATAATAAAAATAACGAATTCATTAATTCAGACTCAGGACGGTAGGCAAGTGACATGTCGAACTTGTTGTGTACGTATTAGTAATGTATTAAAATCAGTACGCAAAAGAATGGTTTGACCTTTTTGACCATTTTAAGGTATGAAGTAAGAACGAACAAAAGGTTACAAAAATATGTTGTTGTACTGTTCTATGAGCCAACTTTATAGACCACTTTGACCCACCTTTCCATAAGCTACATAAGCAATAATCGTGAATTTGTTACCCCAACCCTTAAAAAATTGACACAATATTCAGGTGCGCTGACCCTTTATCTAAAACAGCGCCAGCAGTACGTAGCTGGACAAGAAATTCAAGATTTTACAACGCATTTTCATATATACTAAACACTGGTATTAACATGAATCTGAACTCAAAATCGTATATCTTTCCGAGCCAGGTCCTCCAAATTTTCAGAGGCCGTGGGGGTCCCCAGAATACTTTCCTCGGAAGGTGATACAAACGGTAATTTCATATGACCAGTTGGATTGTTTCTAGTATGCAAGTGAAACGAATAGGCAATCTAAAATGTGCATATTATTTAACTAGCGGCTATACCATTCAGTCTTGCTGCTATCCTTTAGGTTAGAAGAAATTCGCGCATTTTCTTATGCCAGGTTAGTTTACATTATGGGTAATAATCACCACAAAAATGGTCGCCCCAAAAATCTCCCCGACCCTCAAAATGGCCCGCCCGATGTGACGTCAGGTAGACAGCCCTCTATACCCTTTGAACCACTCAGGGGGTCCGATATTATTCACACCTGTTGTTTGACCAAGCCTAATCTAAGGGAATTTTTTTTTTTTTTAAACACCCCTGTGAATTGCGACGAAACTGATATATAAAGTTGGGCATCAATGAGCTTCCAGCTATGCAAGAAATTTTTCACGTGCTTTCCAAAGATCCTGACTGCGTGTATATCGCCCTCAAATGCCCAATCTCCATGGATATGTGTGTAAACAACATTTGTTTTTAAGGGGAAACTATTAATTGTGCGTCATGTAATTCGTAAAGTTGTGGAAAAATATCCAAAATTTGGTGTCAGGACAGCTGTCAACCCTTGCTATTTTGTTTTATTTCGATTTTGCACAATTATTAAATTTTCAAACCACTGTTTCCGGTTGTGACGTAGCATTAATACGGCATTTTCAGAAATTGATGTTTTTGGTGCTGGCCGTGATCACGGTGTATAAAATTCGAAGCTATGTATGGTATATGGGTGAACACAAACCGAAGTCAGGATAATAACCAGTATGGTTTTAAATAATAGCTACCATATTCCCACCGTGACACTTAAAACCTCGATAACTAACCGACATGAGTCTTCTTCCTCGCAGCCAATGCAATGCACATTTTCCATTGCAATTTTGCTGATGGTCGTAAAACATTTGCCATTACTGCATCGATATTCCTCTGGTGCGCTGTGCATTTTCTTCGTCAACCTGGTCACTGCAGTCTGGCTCGCCCGTCACACCTTGTATTCAGGACTGTTGTACCGTCTGAACAGACTTTCAAGGATGTTGCTGGAAAAGAAACCAACACAGTTACAATTGGCAAAAGCAAAGGCATACCGATACATTGTTACTCAGGGCTTCTGGACGAATCTTCGCTGTATTTTTAAATTACATTACGCTCAACAATTTTTTTTAAAAAAAACCGTGCAATAACTTTATTCATTGTGGTGTGCAAGAACGTTATTCACTCTGGTGTATAGGAGGTGGTATGGTGCTCTTCCCGCAATGCAATTCTTCCAATACAATTTTTGACGAAAAGTACCTAATAAATGAACAGAATTCAACCCAATCTTGCAAATTCAAGGCTGCCTCAGAGATTTCGAAATATATTATTTTTTGTGCAGTAATTAAAAATAGTCATCTAGAACTAATGATAGTCACCTAAAATGCTTAATTCCAAAGTTAGAGATGAATCGGATTTTTCGTTTTCATGCAGTGAACATTTCTGCACAGTATAACAGTGCCATAGGATACCATGTAAAACAAACATTTCGGATCCGGAATTTTATAACAAAGTTGTGATTTTCTATATATATATATATGGACAAGCATTGTGAATATGCAAAAAACAAAAGAGCGCGATTAGTTTGAAAATTGAGTGCGCCCTCATCGGAAATCCCTGAGTCAGCCTTTAGAGCGACGCAAGCACATTTTCACAGAATATGAGTTTTCTTCAATTTGATCGCAAATGATAGTCTAGGCCATTGGAAGAATAGAGATATATTTACATATAAAATAACATATCAAAACAGACATTAATAAGAGGCTAAAGACATCCAGGTAATTTGTAGGCCAACTTTAAAGCAATAATAGCACATTTTTATGAAGAGCGCCCCCTGTTTTTCAAAAAAATGTTGAGATTTTTACACGGTTGCATTGGTAACTGGCTAGTAAACTATGCCTGTGAATGGTTAAGCCCGAAAATGTCTATGTGTCGAAAACGCAGTACTTTTGTAATTAGAATAATTAATATCGGAGATCTCCGATAATAATTCAACAACTGCTGGAAACGGCCTTCCAATATGAACTAGCCGGGGAATAGTGTCTACGCTTATCGATTAGTTGTTTTATTGGTTCAGGCAAGTCAAGTTAGAGGTAATTTTCTGGAGGTGGCAGCATTTCATCATGGACAGACATAAACTTATCATTTCCAGCTCTGCCGTTAAGTACAATCTGGGCAGGGACGGTGCCAGGGGGGTGGCGGGGGTGGGGAGCCGCCCCCCTGAGATTTTCCAAATTTAGGAAAAACAGGTGTTTTTGCGCAAAAATTAGGGGTTTTTAACCAAAATAAGTTCATTTTGTACTGTTTCGCCCCCCCCCCCATGATGTTTCGCCCCTCCTATGATTTTACAAAATCACTTATTTTATGATGAATACGTATTTTTTAGCATTCTTCGCAGGTGTAGTTTCCTAGACAAGTATCAACATAACTGTGTAAAAATATCAAGGTTTGAAAATTGGGGACGTTCTTCAAAAATGTGCTGTTATTGCTTTAAATTTGACGTAACTTTAATCAACAAATATTACATGAATATCCTCATTGATATTAAAACAACAAAGGTCACAGACCGGTCAAGCAGGGTTCATGCCAAGGGAAGCAGGCTCCGGCATGTGTTTTCTTGTGTTAAACACCATTTCCGTCGTCTGTTGAATAAATGTCGCCGGCGACATTAATGATAAAAATCGTTCTGTTTACCCATAAAGGCGCTGATTTGGTCTTAAACATTTCAAGTGAAGGATAATGTATGTATAAAAAAATACAACCATGCAAAACATCAATTTTGAAAAATCGTGAGGGTGCACTATTTTTCAAATGTGCCAGTGTCTATTTAAGTACTTTTTGTCACTATAATCACAAAGGTCACAAGATCTTTTGATTGAAAATAAGGGAAAAGCCTGGAATTGACTTTGACCTGACAATGGGGCGATTCTAGATGGCTATTATAATATTCCTTGGTGTCAAACTATTTTATTGTTCAGTTCAAACCATTTTCAGAAAATTTATTTTGCTGCTAATCGCCTCGCGCCTTTCTTCTCAAAACCAATAAAGCAAATCAGACGAAAACCCCTACGAAAATTTTTTTCGTAAAAAAAATGGTACAAATGATTAAATATGGAATTTCAAGTAATTTTTATGTGGCATAATATTAAAGAACAAAGACTGCACTTTTCAACAGCATTTGTTTCATCTTATTTGCTCCTGTCAATTCAGAGGTATAATCAATTTAGTGCGATACACCAAAATCGATTTTGTACCACTTTTATGCATGCATGGGCAGAGTTGTTTCGAATACTGTGCCATGCTGTCTTGAAACTCAAAAAGATTGCAACTTGGCAAAAGAAACACAACACAGATTAAAGTACACAGAGGAAGTCTAGTTTTCTCGATCCAAGCTTTAATAGATTTAATATTTTCTTTTCATAACCAATAAACAATGCACGTTCCAATGAAATAGAGCTATTACAAAATTGGTATCTGTTAAAATCATGCCAGAAATAATATAATTGCAACCAAAATAAACACTTCATATCCAAAGAAATGGTTTAAAAATATTGCCCTATTTTTGAAGTCAATGAGAAAATTTGAATTTAGAAGCAAAAAAGCAAGGTGTCGCTAGGATTTTGTGTTTCATGATACTTCAAGACTATAAAAACTCTCTCCACCAATGTAAATGAAAGTTGTTGTGTGGTCTTGATTCTCTTCTAACACAGAGTATGTCGAATGTTATACACTTCATCTTAAAGCCAGAACTTACTGAAGATAATTTCCACCATTACGTAACTGTTTTGCATATTTTAAAGTGTCTTTATGAAGATAGTCCCTTTTTGATGAATTTAAAATCTGATCGAATGTGAAAAACATACTTTTCACTCAACCAGAAAGTGGCACAAACTCGATTTTTGTTTTACAATTGGAGTTATCTCTCGATTGAAACAAGCAAATGAGATGAAATAAAAATACTGTTTTTTTCTTTCTTTTAAGTGATTCCAACGACTTACCGTATTTTGAGATTTAATATTGAAAAAAAAAAGGTTTTTGATTGTACCATTTTTTTCGACAGACTGTACTGTGAAAAAAAAATATGAACATTATGAAATGGTGTAGTTTATCTTACCGTTACATCGTGATTCGTCCGATTTATCCAAGCAATCAGGAACACGGTCACACACGAACAAACCACGGATGCATTCGCCATTGTCACATCGAAATTCACCTTCCCAACATTCCCTGTGGGCTACGGATAATGAATAATTGGCAAGTTGTGATACTTAATCAGAGAACCATGCATATATATTTTATTTATCCAAAGTCATAAAAAAATGGAATTCGAATCTTCTGTAAGAGGACAACGGTATGTGTCTTAAAAAACAAGCAAATACTTCTTGTTTTCTCTTTCATTGTTATAAACAAGTTCACACTCACGCACACACCCCCACATACACACGCACACTGGCACATCGACTGAACAAGAAATACCGAAATGTTTCTCACACTCAACAAAGCTGCCAAATGAGTACCTAGTTGAGAATGGCGAAGGTTGAAGAAACAAATCAAATAAAGTTCTGGATTTGAAAAATGGCAAAAGTAAATTTTGTTTCTCTTTTTTAAGTAAAGGAATAAATGAAAACAAATGGCAAAATGTAGCCATTTTCTTTTTAATTCATCATTTGTTTTTGTATTCCTTGCGCCATATACTTCCTGTAGATGTTATTTATAGGACCTATATTGATGTTTAGAAGAATGTACCTCAAACCGTACCTATCCACGGTAACAATCTCCCTTAAAGACACTATCAATGGTTTGCAAACCAGATAATCGAATAATCATTTTTGCAGTCTGTAACGAGTGTAAATCCTAACACGCCCTTCGATTGATATGACCGAAAGCAACCTAATAAGGATAAAATCGGATACTGTAATACGCAATTACACGGAGATTCACATCTTTCAACGCCGTTTTTTTTTTCCATTTTTTATTGGAAAATACCTTCTACAAACTTATCCTTCGCTTTTATACTACTCTAGCAAATTTCAAATATTCTGACGATTTAAATTCTAAAACAGAGTCGAGGATGTCTTCACGCACATAATATGCAAAATCTCTGGAAGTAATAGTTCTTCTTCTTGCATTTATGTATCCTTTTTATTGTGTACTCACTGCATTCAGATTCGTCCGAATTATCCCCACAGTCGTCTCGAAAATCACACCATTTCTCATGTGGAATACAGAAATGATTCTGGCATTGCATATGAGATTCTAGACAATGAAACGTCTCTGTTAAATACAATAAAATGGAAAACAAATTATTGTGAAGAAATAGTAACAAGTTATTGGGATAACTGTAACAATGTCGAATAATACTTTCTTCCCCTCCTTTATTTGTTATTAATGATTTAAGTGTCTGACATGAGTTTTATTGCAATATTCATATGGAAATGCGTTTTTAGGTTAGGGTCCATAGGGATTTTTGTAATCATTTTGAAACAAAAACATATCCTAATGTGAATAACCAACTCATTTTTCATTTATCTTACACCATAAAATCTTAACTGCACTGTTAGCTACAACCACAACACAGCCAACAACAACAACACAATACAACCAAGCATTTATATAGCGCCCCACAAAGACGCAGCGCTTTACAAAAATAAACAGACATAAATAACTAATACCAAATATTACAGACCAAGCAATCTACATCAAATACAAAAACATTAACACAATTAAAAATGCAGAAATGCAAATTGCACATTATCAATAAACAATGCAAAACATCATAAAAACAAATACGTTTTAAGCTTTTTCTTGAAGATTTGAAGTGTATCAGCTTCCCGGATGTATTTTGGAATGGAATTCCAGAGTCGTGGAGCAGAAGCGTAAAAGGCACGATCACCAGTGAGTGATTTGGTTCTGGGAACGTGGAGAAGTTTTAATGGTCCCATATGATGCGCGGAGTGATACAATGATTTAAAAGAAATCAGTTCCTGAAGATATGAAGGTGCCATGGAGTTGATGCACTTGAACATAATAACAAGGAGTTTAAAGGTTATACGTTGGCGTACAGGTAGCCAATGGAGGCGACGTAACACGGAGCGCTAGGATGGTCACGGCCAGCTAGAAAAACCAGACGGGCGGCTCTGTTCTGAGCCTTTGTAAACGAGTTATATCACGTTCCTGGCGCACCGTAAGCACGCATTACCATATATACAAGTCCGAGAGAAGTGGCGATTGCCAGCTATTTTGCAATGTCTCTTGGTTCTAAACGTCTAATGCCAGAGATTCCGGATAATGAAAACTGACACATTTGACGATGGAAGTATTGGTCTTTCATATTCAGTTTTGAGGATCAAAAAGCCCCCCAATTCGCACAGATTTTGTTTGGAGTTATTCTACAATCACCAAGATCATTAATTTCCTGAAGATCAGAACAACTGAAAAGAAGTCGCCTCAAAAAAACTCGGCCTTGGATTCATTGAGTTGCAATTTATTGATGTCCTCCATTATGCTTAACTTGTCCAACACAAGTTTGTAACCGCTTCATAGCTCTCTTCACATGCAAAACACCTCTTCTCTAGGATCAAATGTCACCAGTATTTGTAATCATCAAGCATATATATGATATCTGACGTCATTAGAACGAAGTATATTGCCAAGTGGTTTGTGTGTAATCACGTATCCGATAGGTCCAGTATGGATCCCTGCGGAACCATATTCCATTGTATGAAGTGTCCCGAAAATGTTCCAGCTTGCAAACTCCTATTTGACGGTTTCCCGTAGATAAAGTCAAAACCAATTCAAAGCTTTTCCTGAATATGAAATGTCTTGTGAATTCGCTGAATGAATTGAGTGGTCTATGTGTCAAATGCCGCCGAAAGGTCGAGCATGACTAGAAGAACAGCACGTTGGTGATCAATGCGTCGGCATATGTCATTTACTTAACACGAGTAGCGCAGTCGCAGTTGAAATGACTGGTTTTGAAGCAGATTGGAATTTCATCTCGCTTAGATTGTTATTATTAATGTGTTCGGTAAAACTGCTTTTGCTGCAGCCATTTCAACAAGTTTAGCCAAAACCTTTATGTTCGATACAGGACGATAGTTTTTAAGTATATTTGGGTCCAGTGTTTTGCTTCTTCAATTTGGAGAGATAAGGCTTCTTTCAACCGAAAAACCTCTGGAAATTTACCTGGCCGAAAAAGATGCATTATGATTCAGCCAGGACTGGAATAAAGAGGCTTGAATTTTCCCTGAGAACAAGTTGGTATCTCATCAAGCAAGCACGATTATTCGCCATCTTTTTTAAGAGATCAGCAACTTCATCATCATTCACCATGCTGACAGACTGAATTCAGAGAGGTTGCCCAACTTCGGACCTCTTCAGGAAAATTAGTCTCCCTCATTACATCCAACTGGTTATCATAAACCTGGTTATTTAAAATCATCTGTACCACTAGCGCCATGATTATGTATCAGTGTCCCAATTCTCCCTTATTTCTTTAATCTTCTCCACAAAGAATTGGCAATCTGTTGAGAGGGTAGAAGCACAATCAAATCTTGGAAGTAACGTTTCTCTACCATATGTAAAAGTGATTCAAATATCTTGAATTGGTCCTTACTACTAGCTAGAACAATTTGTCATGGATAATAATCCGTTTTGCATTTATTATCAACCTATGAACAAGTGCTTTTTTGCTCAAGATATGAGTCTTTATCAGCATTAAGTTTGGCTCTTTTTTCACTTATTTTCTAACACCCTGCGTGGCGGCGGGCTTTCGTGATTCTTGTTATAATAATAATAACATGGCATCTTGGTCTTATAGAGCGCACCTTAAGTGATAAGGACGTACGTGTCATTGTCTTTTTTTAAGTGTACGTTCAAAATGATTAGTCGATTGCAATCATTTCTAGTTGGCATCCCCGTGAACAAGATCTTTTGAAGATCTTCAACAAATTCTGAACGTTAAGTTTCTTATAGTTTCGTGAAACCTGTTCTATCCTCAGTAGCTGGGGCTTCTTTCTTTGGAGAGTAGTAATGATTACATAGTGATCTGAACCATGGTTTTTCAGTAACAAAGAGTCAGAAATCAAATCATCCTCAGGACGGGTCATGATCAGGTGGGGTGTTTTGGGGGTCAATTGTATGACCATCTTTGTTGCGTATGTTCTTTATAATGTTGAACGAATCCCGCACTTTCCCGTTTCCATAATTGACACGAACTGTTTCACTTCCGATTTTTTTCCGGCTCGTCTAAATGGACATTAAAATCACCAGTAATCAAAGATTACAAGCTCTGTTGGGGATTATGTCCTCCATGAATATCTCAAATTCATTAAGGAACTGTCCAGTCTGAAACCATTTGCTTTCGAGGAGGGGGTCTGTAAATGGTCAACTAAACAAAAATCCTTCAGTTTACCCACCACACAAACGTCAAATGTTGTATAGGTCTATATTTGTATTGCACTTACCTGAAGGGGGGTTTTGTAGAGTATACCAATACCACCACATTTTTTGACCAGTGTTTCGAGGAATGTTAATAAAATCATATTCCGGTGGGAGTAAGTTCACCAATTGTAACATGATCATCATTTTTGG
Source organism: Ophioderma brevispina (assembly GCA_023653785.1). NCBI lineage: Eukaryota > Metazoa > Echinodermata > Ophiuroidea > Amphilepidida > Ophiodermatidae > Ophioderma > Ophioderma brevispina. The sequence goes on from JAMKCH010026966.1 coordinate 10,858, forward strand.
TCTCATGTTTCCGTTAGGACTAATCAGGTGGAAGTCCTGGGCCCACACAGTCCCTTAAGGATGGAATGGAGGGCAAAGACGTTTTTCTATTTGATATATTTATTTCATTAGGACCTAAGCCAATTTTGTGGAGGGTGAGCAAAATTTGTTACAGTGCCATTTTTGAAAATCCACTATGGCTGCTACCATGTCCAACATCACTAAAAATCCCTTAGTATTTCCGATAGAGACAAATATCTCCTCGGTACTACTCTCCGGTGTTTTAAGCACGAGAAAGTGGTTGTAATATTTAATTTATCATTACATTGCCACACAAATCCAATATGGGGATGTCAAAAATCACATATGCCTAGGAATTATTAAAATGATCTTAACCTCCTACCTCCTCCATTAAACCTATTTACGCTACTTGAATACATACTGAACACCTAAACTGTTCTGTCAGGTGTTCAAAATCTGTTACAATTGACCACACTCTGCAAGTGTTAACACCTCTAGAATGCATTTGCAACGCATCAGGACACGTCAAGTTTTCTGCACGCTTTTGCAGTTTAGAGGCTTGATCCAGTGTCTATATAAATGCTTTATGCTTTACACTTAAAAGATACGTGTATTTGATCACTAAAAACCTTGATCTGACATTTCTCTGAAGATTTTCAAATTCAAGATTGCCACCAATAAGCCGCCTTAAAAATAGTAAAACCTACATTAAATGTGTATATATTAGTTTACATCACTAATTAGTAGAAAGGTTAACATTAATGTATGGGTAAGTCTTTGACCATTTGGACTTCTTATCTGGATTCTGGTTTCTTTAACATCAATGTTCAGATGGCGGGCCTATGTGGATGCCTTTTTAAACCCCTTCTTCAAAAATATAAATTACGATACATCGTATTGTATTAGTTACAACACAAAATGAGTATAAAGTTTGAATTAAAGTATAATATGTAGTCTTTTGCTTAATAACTCGTATCTGTAGATTTTGTTTGACAACATACTTAAAATTCAAAATGACGGCCAATATATTAGGAATTGAAAACACAATTGTAGGTTTTAAGATCTTAAAAAGGCAGTCTATGACTGCCATCTTGATCGGTACCTTGGTTAACACACTTGAATGGTTCATGATATGAGTTCCTGACGGGTATAAGCGCAAAAGTAATCTCTTCTATTGCAAAACTTTGATATTTTATTGGTTCGGTAAGTTTTGGGGATGAGTTTTGCAGGCATATTGGTGGTGGCGCTGTCACAGTGTGACGTCCCAAGTCAAGGCCGGGACAAACCACGTCACTAAGCCCGTCCAAAAATTCCCCTGTGCGTGTGTGAAAACTGGATCTATTGCATAAAATTATGGCCATTTGAATGGCTTGAGAGTGATAGCGGCCATATGGATTTCTAGAAAATGCACTGCACGAAATTTTGCACACCCCCAGAAATTGATTAGCTTAGTCATCAGGACAAATCGATCAATAGAAAAAGTCTGTACTCCACTTCCACCCTGTGCGCACAATTCCTCCTGACTACAAGTATATCCCATCTTCTTCTAGGATATAATCGTAGCAAAAGTTGTTTTGTTGGCATATTGACCTAGCGTTCCAGATGTGAACGTTTACCTATTGTGATCATGCAATTGAATAGGGTGTAAATTGGTTGGGTTCAATGAGTTACGATGTGATGTAGTATGAAACCGATCAGAATTCATAACTTCAATGTTTCGCTAATTGATCGTTTTGGAAACCCAGGTAGTACCACGTTTCCTGATGCGCTTTCGTTTAGGCCTCCCACTCTGCTTTGACAAATTACTTTGATAAATTTACTAAGTTTATGTTTTGTACAAGACTTATTGAGCAAGTTAAGTTTTGCCAGTGTATTACAAGTAAGCTCAGTCAAATGGCAGTTATCAGCTGTCATCCACGTTGAATTAAGATTACGCAAGTCTGATTTAGTAGTTAATCACTTTCCTACCAGATGAATGGTGTTGTCAGTATCATCGACTGGAGAATGTTATCACATGATGACCCTGTATTACCGTAGTATCCCAGTTTAGACATCAAAGTGACCATCCAAATCCACAGAAAAACGAATAAAACGTGTTTTCCCGATTTTGCAAATCTGGCGGAACCATGATGATCCTGGTATTATTCCCTACTCCGATTAAAAAATCGGTGGCAAAGTATTACCAAATGACGGAGAAATCACAACATTTTCAGAGCGATTGAACGAGAGCGTCTCAACATATGAGCCACTACGTTCAAAAGTCAATACACATAAAGAAATCTAAAAGTATAAAAGTCATGACTTATTCCTTCCCAAACAACAAAATGTGTAAAAAGGAGTCATTTCAAAGTGTACAAGAACGATACCGATACACTGTTAATAAATGGGCGTAAAAACGTCGTTCTGACTGGCAGCTGGGACTCGCAACAGTTAAACAACTTTTTTACGGTTATTTGCACTTTTCGATCATTTTTTATTAGTGCAGCGCTCTAATAAAACGTGTACAATAAGTGCTTTTATATATTGCCCCACAGTGGAGGGTTCACATAAAAAAATAGTCTTCCCCGTTTGTTAATGGGCAAAAATGTCACGTGGGGTACAGAGTATATCTGTGTCCCACCCCTATGATTTTTTTTGCCAGTGCAGTGGGCCTTCTGAAATGAGGTAGTGAATTACTTGATAAAATGTGTAAAAGAGATGATTCATAAGTTTAGAGTTCGTGACTTGGTGTCAAGGTCGCATGGGGTCATCAGAGGTCCAATCTGTGCAACACCGTACATGAGATTTGGGCCAGCGGACCATTTGGACCGAGTATGATCAATGGGTTAAGAAAGTAGATATAAGGTGAACATCATCATCAAACACAACACAAATACCCCAGGGACGCACACGCATTCACTACAAAAGTAATCACCCTGTTCCGCTCTTCTTACAACGGAATTACACAAAATCACCTCATGTGCAGTGGACCTTATTTTCCAGGTAACATACGATTTCTAGAGCGACGGCTTTAGTCCAATAATTGTATGATTTGACCCCACAAAAAATGCAACAGAAAATTGTTGGTGTTAATATACTCTGAAATGTCCAAAATATATATATTAAAAGTCTAGCCAAAATCACCTAGTGGAACATGTAGAAATAAGGGGGCACGTTTGTACAGGGGTAAAAAATTGGAAGTGTTCGATTGATTTAAATGAATGTCCCAATTTTTGGGCTACTCCTAAGTTTAAAAAGGTAATAGTTTGCCCTATCATGCTTTATAGTGTTTAAGTACAAAGGCTCATAACAGTTCAAACGTCATCCTGGTAAATCACAGAATGGTCCGAGTTGCTCGGACTGGTTGTAAACTGTTAAATTTGTCCACTAGATAAGTCATGTAAATAGATTCCTTTGTTTGAAACTTTCTATATAAGAATTTCAGAGCTATGACTAGTGACTCCCATAGACCCTGTAGCCCGCAGTCCACAATTTTGCGTTCCATTATGCAACAAATATTATAGATGCTGCAACCAGTATATTTTCGGGTCTGTACCATTAGCCGAACAATTTGACCCATTTTTATAATGAACGGATATATCTGAAAATTTACCCCATTGTGACCTTGAACCTAATTTTGATTCATAACTATTGAACTACAACCTTCAAATGGCAAAACTATACCTTTTTTTCATCCTGAAATGTAACGAACACGTTTGCATACTTTTCGACGCATTTTGATACTTTTCATATTTTGACCCCTGTATAAACCTTACCCCCTTAAAATATATGTTCCACTCCTTTATTTTAGTAGACTTTGATATGTTTGTTTTTAAAGGATCTCATAACATTATGTTGGAATTCATTCTGTTTCTGCAATTAGTGTTGGGTTAAGGCAGCATTCATTCTATTATTGCTGGCCTACTTTTACCTACCATAACCATTAGGTATCAGAACGGTGTCAGAACGACATTTCAAGCGTAAACTTGAGTCTGATATTTCTACCTACATTATGAAAGGTGGGAACACAATTGAACCATGTTTGTAATTATCTATAAATTTGTTGACACTCTCATAAGATTCAGAATAGATGGCGGATCTGTTTCTATTTTGCAATTCATCACGTTTTTCTTATCTTAGATTTTAACGTTAGTGTTAGTGTTTCGAGAAGTGCAACGAGAGATTTCCCATAACAGGGTCTCCTAAAAAATGTGAAAATTCTGATTTTTTACTTGTTGTAAAGCTTCTTTCAAAGATATATCCCCATCTGAAAGGATTAAGCTGAACACTATATCTTTGGTACCAAAATTGTGAATTTCGAATTCCTTTTTGAGCAAATAGGAAAGTCAGCCTATGTTGATATTGAATCTAAGCAATCACTTTTTGATTTCACCTGTAAAGACATTTCTGTATCCACCTAAAGGTAAGCAATCTATTGCGTGTATATTAATCTATAGAAATCACTACATATGACAAACACTACGGCTCTTTGAAATCTCTCGTTGCACCTAGTTTAACTTTTGTCATGTTCTTTTAAGTCCCTTCTTTGAAGTATCGAACTGGTCGTATTAAGCCTGTATTAGCATTGTAGTGGTTTTCTATCTTGAGAACATTGAAAATACATTTTACTCTCTATGTGTCCCTATATCAATTTTCAAAATATTCTATCCCTTAACATCTAATTTTCGGAGATTCGCGTTATAAAAATGAGTCCAAATTCCAACAAACATGTGCTCCTTTACGCTGCAAAATGTTGTGACTCATTCCCCGCAGTTTTGCTCGTCTTCACAGTCTGACTCGCAGTGACAGGTCATATCACAACGTTCAATTATAGCGATGCACGAGCGAGCCACTGAAATTCATCATGGCGCCAACCTTGGAATATAGAAAACTTATGGATAAGTGTTAATTAATTGATTATTCCAAGGTAATCAAACAATTTTACAATAGATTTATGGACTTGTCCTAAACGAACGAAAAACCAGAAAGCTGTGGGTCGTTGCACCCATGAATTCAATTTGCCATTATTCAAGAGGTTTTGTTGTGAATTAGCTATTACACAAACCCACTCAAACGAGTTGCTTGCTGTATGAAAGTCAATAGGGAAACGGCTTAGACAGAAAAATTGTCGATATTCTAGACTGATCATATGATTAGCTATTATGTTATTTCACGTTTAATCCATGGTATATAAATATAATATTTCAAGAAGCCGACGCCAAAACCGCAAATTGAATTAATAGCGACCACAAATTACATATATCGGGGACGTTCTGAACGTTCGGTTTAACCCGACACTGTTTCTTCTCGCATAACTGTGGCATTAAACTAGTGAAAATTCAAATTCAGTGTCACATGGTATTGAATGGGAAGGAAACAGTGAAAAATAGCAAGTTTTTCTCCCCAATATAAAATGCAACATCTCCAAATGGAAATGGGATAGAAACGCTGCGTATCATATAAAAATCATCACACATAAAGACTAAAAGAGTAGCAGTGATTTATGCAATTCAAGGCAAAGCTAAATTGATTGAAAGGTAGAACCCGGGTAAGACGTATTAAGGTGGAATTGCCCCTTCAGAAGTATAAAAAAATAAACTACAGATTGCAATTGAGGGAAATATACCTTTCTATTGCTTTTTGTTTGACAACAATCGGAGCTTCCGTTCAAAAGTGAAATTGCGCAAACTGGGTGTCAATTTTTTTTTATCTGTGAAACACTCACCTACTTTGAAGACGACCACAAACTTTTTTAAATTTGCACCGCGTATTAGCGTTTCTCCATGACACAATTAAGAGAAAAAGACTCAAATGCTGAATTCAGTCGCGTGTTCAAAGACAACAAATAGTTTCGTTTGCTATGCATAAAATATCCAACTGCGCATAGTCAGTATTGTAATGATCGACCTGGCGGATTTCGAATCTAGCAGAGTCTGAGATTATAAATGATTAATCCTCGTCCCCCCCCCTTTCAGGTTTTTTCCCCGCTTACCAAAACCTCCGTCTTGGTGCCAAATTATTTTATGTAAATGTCAATGAACATTTTCTACGAATTTTTAATGCAAAAACAAACACCCACCGGTGTATAGGTAAGATACAGGGTGATCCCAAAGTGATGGATAGGGGTGACAACCTGCCTAATACGACACAGACATATCACAGATACTTGATTTTGATGGTTATGGTCCTCTTTTCTACATTGATTCTTTTGATATCAAAACGAGTACCAACGTGCCTAGAATTATGTCAGAATGACGTCATAAGGTTTGCATGTCAGTAAAACTATCAATTTCCATAGTACATAGGGTATAATAGGGGAAAATGCATTTTTTTCACCAAAAAGTTAAGGAATATCCGTTTGTCACGAGGTGTTTGGTTCTACTTGATTGGAAATGACTATAGTTTTATATATTCAGAACATTTTAGTGCTATAAATATATAAAATATTAATTTTTCACCCTATATACAATTGTTTTCATACTTTCCTCAACTTTCCTCAATGGAGATGTTGGTACTTGTTTTTATACCAATGGAAAAAAGAAACTCCAAATATTAGGATGTTCAGAAACGAAAATCACAGCCTCACAGTGGTGGCAACCACCCCCTTTTGGAGTATTGTTACAAAAAAAATGTTCAGGTAGGCGAAGGTTAAGAACCCTTACCAAAGGCAAATTTGTACTGGTAATAAAATTCATCATAGCCTAAGGTTCAAGGTCATCCCGGGGTAATCCTAATGCTCCAAATTTGTTGAGACCGGTGTGGCAGGAGATATAGTCCTCCGGGCTCACAGTCCGGAAGCAATGGTGAAAAATAGGGCAATCGATTCAGTTCACTCTTTACGCAACATTAGTTTCACGCTTTATTCCGTTGTCGTCTATCGAGCCCGGACTATGATATCTGCCGGACTATGATTACTTTCACAGCTGTATTAAATATTGTTCGTCTTGCCTTATTTTACAATATTTGTTAACAAGGGTCTATGGTCTATAGCTGTCACTAAATCTTGTCCTAAAAAGTGTATACATATAGCTGCCACCCAAAGAGTTAAAAATGCATTTTCTGTTTTAGTATAACCAGAACATCTCTGCATTGGATATATTTATTCCCAGGATGACATTGAACCTTCTTAAGCTGTAGTCGTGTAACTAAAGGTCGGAACCAACACAAATTTTACTTTTTTAATCCTTATAACGAGGCAAATAGGTTGGTGCACATTTAAACACAATTTGACATGATTTCAAATTTATTCCTGTACTAATTTTACCCCCTTATTTTACCATATAACCCACAATTCCCAGAGGTTTGAACCACAAAAACCGATTCTGCACCTTTTAACTAAAGAAAACGCCTTCAAACCTTCTTCTCCAAACTTAGAGAATAAGATCATCATTTAAAACCCAAATAAAATGTGTAAGACAGACATCCCACATTATTATACATGTGATCAAAGGGGGGCAATTGAAGACCCACTTAATTCTAAAGATCTAAAAGTAGAAGTGCATCAATAGAGCTAATTAACGAATATTCCTTCCAGCAAGAAACATACCGAATTTCGTATTCCTTCAAAAAGAATTTCGCGGTCATGACATGTTTTTCAAATATCACACATAACCCACTTTAACATCCTTTTCAGCAGCATCAAGCCATTAACAAATATACCAGAAGCGGTCGCCGAACACAAACATGCATGCATACAGCTAATCCCGAGAGAGCGAGAGATGAGTTGTGGTGATGATCGCACAAGATGCTCCATAAACAAAATACCCTTACATATTCCATTTTCTTTCCGACTAGCTTCCACTTTACAAACACGCGAAGACATACACCTACCACATATGTGCATTGCTTCGTCTGCTCCCGAAGGACAGTCTGCTACTGCATTGCATTTTAGAGTAGAGTTAATGCACTGTCCAGGCTGACACTCAAATTCATCTGGTGGAAGGCAAGAACCAGATTCGTCTTCCACTGGGAGTCGGCAAATGGCCACTGTAAAGACTGTTAAAAGACAAACGAATAGTGGTTACTAACAATGATCAATTACCCTTTAAATACCTTTAATGAAAAGGATACAGCTGTAAAGAAGCGTTCGTTTAGGTTTACTCAAACGACATTAGAAAAATGCTTTTTACACCAGATATCAACCCGAGCATCCTCCTTCTTTTGTTTTAATTTTGGTTTGGTTTGATTTTATTTTGCTTTAACTTCATTAAAGATAGAGCCAGAGATTTCGAAATAAAACAATAGTGTACTAAAATTAAAGATACGATAAGAAGTTTGCTGCCGCAAAATTCAATATTAAAAGCAGATTTTTTGTATAAAAATAGTCAACTACAAAGATATTTACTTAAACTGCTCAAATCCACAGTTTGATATGAATCATATTTTTCTGATGGTGTAAACCTAGATGAGTAAGTACAGAGAGACCCTGATTGTGCCCGCCATTTCATTTTGCATCCTTATGTAACTTATATTTCCACAAAAGTGGTATCACCGGCATGTTTATATCATTATGTGATTTAATTCGCTGCAAAGATCAAACCCATCGGCAAGGTATAGGCCGAGTTACATTCTTTTGAATCAGACAGTCCGTTTTATGCTCTATCCGCGGATTACCATTTAAATGTACGGCAGTCAATGAAGAAAATCACTACCCAAAATGAAGATGAAGTATGTCGGTGTTATATTAAATCCAGTAATATCTTAATGTTGTAAAACCCAGTCATAGTGTTAAGAATTATTTAAAAGACTTTTCTAAGACGTGGCATATTTTGTTCAACAAAATAGACAAGCATTTTCTTCCCTCGAAAGGTTGTCACTAAATGTTTGTTTCATCGTAAGCTGTTATTTCATTTAACCCTTCCAGAAACTGAAATATGTATTAAGTTATTATATTTTTCATTTTTTATGAGCGATGAGTGCGAAGAAAGGCGGTAAGGTCACCCATGGTAAATTGTGACTGCATTATTTTGTGTGGTTAAACATCGTCAAATTTGATCTGCGCTACGTAAATCGCTCGATTCCCTTCAGGAGATTGATTTGCTTCGCTGAACGCCGTTCATTTTAAATTGAATCCATTGACAAAGCAGAAATCGGACTGATTCAAAAGACTGTAGCTTATAACTAACCGATGGGAAGATCTTTGTAGCATATTGAAGCTAATAAAATAAGCGTTCCATTGATACCAGGTTTGTGGGGAGAAATGATACTTAAAGATGCAAAATGGCGGGAACAATCTGCGTCCATTTTTCCCTTTTTTATTATTCACTCTATATAATAGTAAAGTTGTGATTTTCTGTATGAAGAACATCGATTAGAGCTCAGCTATTGCACACAGTGATTAGTGCGTGGACAGACATTATGCTCTGCATCAACCTTTAATTTTAGCTCCATTTTTTGTCTAAATATATTATTATATTTTTTTTCTATTTATTGTCATTACTTTTTATTTCTTTTTGTTTTCTTTTAATTTTGGCGCTACTATGCGCAACAGTCTGCACTTTTATCAGTTTAGGTAATCACGCGCCATCATTGTTTCTAGGAGTATAATGATTTCTAAATAAAGATAAAGTAATAGAACTTGTTCGGTCTTCATCAGTTCACAATTACAGTACCAGGGGTAGTCCTTTTAATTTTATTGTTCCTAAAGTCAAAAATCAGGCTAGCCACACATTTTTCTTTACTGCTATACGTCATTGGAACTTTTTGCCTAATTCCATCAAAGAGCAAATAAGTTTTAAGCAGTTCAAAATCTCAGTCAAAAAACATTGAGCATAGTTGGCTAGCTGAGCAAAATCCACACCACCATGATAAATATTAGGATGAATTTGATTTTGTTTTAATTTTTGGATCTAATTTAAGCTTAGTTCAGGTTTAGATGGTTTTAATACCTGCTTTTTTTTTTTTTTTTTTTTTTTTTTTTTTTTTTTTTTTTTTTTTTTTTTTTTTTTTTTTTTTTTTTTTTTTTTTTATTTTGATTTTTGCTTAAGGACCCCAATGGAATTAAGCTTTTTATTAAAAGCTTTTTGGGCTATCCTTGGTACTTACGGTATATGCTCTATAAACCCACCTTTTACAGTTTCTTTCCCAGTTATGCAGTGTTTTAAGCTGTCATTTATTATGTGCAATAATTATGAATATTAATTTTTGCTATTTTCTCATATTTTTATGTATATTGTCTTGAGTACTGAATAAAATGAAATGAAATGAAAACAAATTTCGTCAAATTTAGCCTTACAGCAAATACAAAATTAATATAATTATAAGGAAAGCTAACAAATCCAAAGTTAACAAAATTTAAGCATTAGGAAATAAGTACGTTTCGCCTAAAGACACTGGTGGAAAGTACCTCTATAATGTCAGCGGGAAGTTTGTTTTCAGAGCCTAGGACCAATGACGTTGGGCACAGAACTGGATTTGCACCAATCGGTCCATTGCATTGGGGCACTTGTGATCATGAGATGCTCAAACACAATCAACCGATCTCGCTAATCGCATTGATATGTTAAATGGCAAAAGGTCGACCTTTGTATTTTAGCCAAGGAACAGACTGTCAAAAAAGAAAGATTGAACCCCTGCCACATGAACACGTATATTAAATGATATGATCAAGAAATTTTATTTCTATGAGTACACGCAAAGTCTTCAATCTCTGAAGTTTTCAATCATATTATTAACATTTCCGTGCAGAATTAAAATGAAATGTCATACATGAGTACAATTTTATTAAACCTATACGTTATCTTCAAGCCCTTTTCATCGCTTGAGTGCAACAAATGTTAATTGATTAATTTCACTTATTTGATGAGATTGAGTTATTCCTTTCTTATTCTTTCTATTGCTTTCTTAATCCATAAGTGCGCCTATTTTAAATATTTTAGATTCAAATATTGATTAAGTAACTAATAAAAGCTGATTTTCATCAGTAAAGGGGGCGGACCTGTGTACACAGGAACGGAGTGCCATCTCTCTACCGAAGAGAGGGCCAGACTCCCACCTTGTAATGTGCTGCAGTTGGGATCGCCACACATTCCCGCAGGGAATAAGGCCGGTACCCGATTTAACACCTGGGTAGAGAGGAGTAATTGAGGTAAAAGCGCCTCTAACAAGGGCGAAACACGTTTGCCCCAGGCGGGGTCGTACCCACAACCTTGGCGTGCGGCCGAGCACGGATCCACTGGACCACATGTTACCCTCATCGTATTCGTTTGAAAAGTCAAACGTTGGATGATATAAAGTAACAAATAGAGAGGATGTTATTTAAACGACTTATTGTTGAGTGCAGCCAAAGCCGTTCTACGCTGATCCCAATTGTTACACTTACCTTTGTTAAAGGTGCGTGTTCATATTTTCTTTGCCCCCTCCCCATTTACCCAGAAGTAGTATCGATTTTGATGCTCATTGGTCGCGGAAATTTGAGCCTTCAAAAAACATATTTTATTCCCAAGAATACCAAACAAAAATACCGGTTTTAATGGTGAAGCCCACCAATATTGCCACAGTCTTTCACTAACCACCTTGTGGTAGAACAGCCTTACAAAAAGTTTGTGTGAATATAAATCGTGTTATTTATGATACAGGTGTAATAGAAAAGATGTCACAAATGAAATGTCGTGATGACACTAGAATTAGTGTTATACATCAAAAACGCAAGTTGTTTCCAACGGTACTTGATGGGGCATAGTGCAAGTGCCAGGCTCTCATTGCAAGTAGAGAACACATATTATACATAAATTAGAACAAGCACTTTAAGATATCTGAGTGATGTATAGTGGTAGGTTGTAGACTTCGTTGCGGCGAATTAGGCTCCATTGCTCATCGCAGTAAACAAAGGGCGTAAATTCAAGTTTTATACAATTGTCACATTACAACTGATTATGAGGCTGGTCGTGACATTTCACTAAAACTTCCCAGCTTGCTAAAATTAGCAAGTCAAAATGAACTCAAATCAATGCGTCAAACCCCTGGCGCACAATTGAGCAGCGTGATCAACAACCCCCTAGAGATGTTGAGATTTTATTCATTAGTGAATTCCTGTGAGCGTAATTTGATGTGCAGATTCTATCATTAAGGAATAAATATTTTCTCAAGGATATCAAATGAATCATTAGCCAAGCATAAAATGCTAAATGCTCTTTAAAAGAAAAACGGAGAAAAATGATTAGTAGGACACTCAAAATGGCCCCCCGAAAGTCGGCAATGGCAGTGGCAATCTGTGAAACATGTAGTGCGAGGTAAACAGTTATAAATAAATCTTGAATCTAGATTCTACTAATTAGAAAAATTAAGACTTAATTACAACGCTTCTTCTGTAAACTACACACTAATACAGATCTGACGTTGTTGCTTTTCACGTGGAACTTGAGAATGGAGCTTTTTTTTATCTTTTTGCCGGGTACACCCGGACATGTATTGACATTGTGTATGTGTGTGTGTTCTAACTAATAAAAAAAAAGAGGGTAATCAAAAAAAAAGTCCTCTCTAGATATTTTCAGAATGTCCCATTCGTTTTCTATTGACGCGTGCTATTTATGTTCGTGTTATTGGCGTCTTTTAACCACATTGGCGAATTTTCTATTTCGCATGGAATAATTATACCGGATTCAATAGCCATGCCATGTTGGTGGACAAGATAGGACGCATTCCAGTACTACAATACTTCACCTGTCAATGATCCTGTTGCCCATCGCGAAACATGGATCGATTACAGCTTAATGTATTGTAGTCCTGGAGTAGGCATCTGTCGCCAACAGTCTGGTGGCTTGGACGTCATATGAATACGGTCTATAGTCTAACATTTTCATTTTTTTGTTATTTGGCAAGAATTGAGCAAAATTGGCAACTTGTGTCAACTCAGATCCCTTCTAGTTTGCTGGGATCACCCAGGTGAAAGCCAGCAGGACGACTAGCCAGTTTTGTGATTACACCTGAAGCTACTATAAAATTTTACGTTTCAGAGAAGTAGATTACACCCTATTCATTTCAATATAGGCCACTTAGTCAGAGGATTAATCTTGAAACAAATGGATTAATTTGGCGAAACTGTTTGCTGTATTACTAAAAAATAATATTGTACTATAAATTCGCTACAGAAGCTTTCAAATGACACCTTAATGGCATTTCCCGGTCCTGCCTCCTATAACACCAATGCTTTGAAAATGGCATGTCGAAACGCACTTGGACATAAAGCGGTTTGTGGTATGAAATGCTTAGTGTGTTGCTTATCTGGCAAACAGGTGAACCAGAATTGTGACCAGATTAACTTTTATCATTGTTAGGTATGGATAGAATTTTACTTTAGAAATTAGGCCATGCCAATGGTAAAAATGATTCACACTTCAAAAACCATTTTAAATAGCAAACATGATGCAGCATACAAACTCAGCAAAGAGTTTTCTTTATGACAAAAGATCACGAACAAAGAGCCTTCAGGCTACTCCAGATGATTTTAGGAAAGCATTTACCAACAGTGGTCCCCCATTAAGCAGACCATTTGGGCCAATGTGAAGAAATATCGAAATCATGACAAAAGCCTTAATCAGAACAAGCGACAAATCGGAGAGAGAAGACGCACAGTGAGAACTGACAACAACAGTAATGCACTGTTACGTCGATTACAAGAACATCCATGGAAAACCACGTTAAGAAGAAAATGACTTGGACTGTCCGGCCCTCCTTCACCCGGATATATATAAACAACAAAATGACTGATTGATTGATTCATCCATGCAACATGGGTACTCGCAATCAACTTCAGCAAGATGACTTACAGAAGAAGGCAAACTTGTGCGGAGTGGTTATTGCATGATGTCAGAGAGACGCGGACCATTTTTTTTTTTGAATGGTGAAGTTTAACAACCACGGACGTCATTGAGAGTATGCACCAGCTGGGAAACCTCCCTGTTCAACTTTGATGCAAGCATGAGTCGAGAATCCCAATGAGCAAGCTTATCTCCACATGATAACCACGATGTTGTGCCTGCGCGTGAACTGCTTTCCTTACGGAAAAACAATATGGTGTATTCCGCAGAAGAAAAGAAATTGCATACATGAACTTTTTCGGAACAGAGTTGTAATAGCCTGCCTATGGAATGGCCCGCCTGGTCACCTGATACGACACGCTGTGACTTTTTTCTTATTGGGATACGTGAAGAAAACGTTTAATTACACCAGTCACCGCCATTCCAGGCATTTGCGATTTGCCCACGTTCAACATGAGGTGGAAGTCTAAAGTGACGATGCTGCAATGGATAAATACTAAAAAAACTAAAATAGACCAGTTAACAGCAATGTTTGTAACATGTTAGGGTCTGGTATCTTGAAATGGGTCGGCCTGACTGTTACACCATCGGGCAATTGTATCTTATTAGCGTTTTAATTTACTATGGGCCATTTTTACGATCGCAGGAATGGATTCGCAGCAAACAAAAGAAGTGAGTAGGATGTTCACTGGTCTATCGATAATCTTGTTCATGAAAGCCTCATTTTCAAAAAATAAACATTATCTTTATACACCAACTGTCCCAAGTGAGTTTTTACATGCAATTTTAAAGCAATGATGTTCAATGAGGCACGGCTGGAAAAGAATGAATGTGCCCATTGAAAGCTTGATGTTGTCTATTTATAGTAAAATTAATTACGGAGTCATCAGAACAAAATTCGCCAGAAAATGTACCCTTTTGTTGCACGATTACGTTTTTCAGGGGGACGCTACATCATTTTTCCCAGATGTTAGACACCCAATATTGTAACATTTAACATCAATATTCACGCTCACGACTGTCAATAACAGTGTTTGGATTTCAGGTTATCGGTTTTCGTATTCCATTGACAATTTTCGTAATCGTATGTCCTTGTAAGAAGATACAGGTTGGGATTAAGATAGCACTATCAGTCTGCCAATCTTGGTTGATGATGCGGAAATTCGAATGCGGGTGGTAGAATGAATCAGCATTTCTTCGGCATTTGACTATATGTGGTTCTAGAGGAACAATGTTTGTTTCCAGGATAAGAAAGAGGTTATTGCTAACAACATAAGAACAAAGCAGAGCAGAAAAACTTAGCAAGAATGAGGAAAATATAACAAAAAAATAATATTAAAATGTCAAAATCATAAGAACAAAGCAGAGCAGAAAAAATAGCTGAATGACGGAAATCTAACCAAAAGATTTCCGTAACCAATTACTTAAGACGTATATCTTTTACATATTAAGTTAATACTTCTAAATGCCTCATTTCATCTCATTGCTTTTGGCAATCTTAACATATACTCAACTGAATCATCTTGTTCAATCCCTTTTGTGCCACTTTGGGCAACGTGCAACTCTCATTTCAAATATGTGCAATTGACATTGTTTTGTTATAATCATCTTCTTCTCAGTATACAGAATATTACGGTTTTAATTTTCTTCCTGTTGCGGCATGGATGTTAAGGAGTACCACCTCTTCCTAACGTCACTTGACATTTAGAAGAATAAAAGATAGGATTTGTTGTTTTGCCTATCTATAAATATCGTGTCATATTGGCTTGGCAGTCCAATATTTTTAATCGTAGTGGATACCCTGCCTGCGACCGGCATCTACTACATCACATCGTCTATCTTTATTTCAATCTTATTTAGTTTTGGTTTTTTTATCACCGAAATATTTTTATTTTAATAATAGTAGGTTTTAAAAGAGGCAAAAATATCCCCCCCCCCGCTGTCAAAAATGACGTCAAACCCGTACAAGCTGCGTGCACTGCGTAACCTTTTACACACGCGCGTAAACACTTGTGAGGTGACGCACTATCTAATTCGATCTCAATAAGATAGGCAACAACCAATGATATTATTGCGTGTTTGCTTACTAAACCCCTGCCCACTGATAAGAATGCCTCCACTAACTTCACTCTCATTGTGTTTCAATCATGATGAGCCACTTTAAACGATTTGAGGCAGGTGAGCAGTGGTGATTTCGTTTTTCATGCAGAATGCCCCACTTGCATTTCAGATTTCAAACTCAAAGCCATTTCTTCAATGTCACTTTTGATATCATGCAAATTCTTTTCTAACCCTTATGAGTTGCTTCATGAAGTGTAATCCCTTCCTTGAATCCGGAATCTGTGTGGATTTAAACCTTTTTGCAATTTTTGCATATTTGACATTTGGGTTATTGAAATCATAGAGAAAAAATGGAACAAACGGATTTTGACATACTACAGTAAACGCACATATCTCTGGATTACCTGCAGAAAATGGGATGGAACAAAAATCATGTAAAAGCTAGGTGTGTCTTCTTATAAGCTAGTATGTGGTTATCCTTGTTAATTTGTCCTTTGCCTTGTATCAATGCTCAAGGATTGCAAGTGACATTATCAAGATTAGGCATCAGCAGGTGTTGTCTTCGCATTATATTTAATATTGTAGCGAGAACTGAGAAGCCGAATAAATCTTTGCTGGCAACATAATACGGTTAGCTTTAACGAGTCGGAAAATTCACTCGATACACAACACCAAACAATGTCATTTCATTTAGCACTGCATTGCAAATTTTAGAGATACATAATGTGTAGTAAGTCAATATAATCATACTACAGGTGAAAGGGATTTACTTTCTGCGTAAGGAATCTTATACTTGATACAAAATTCTTGGAATATTTTCTTCTTAACCGTCCACTTGTGAACACATAAAAACGCAAAAAAACCCGTAAATTTCGATTCGCGCGCAGTCCAAAAATAGACCTTTCCGAGGAAGCTCCGGTGACGCATCTGTGCGAATGTCTATATGCGAAACCACAAATGTTTACATGGGAATCTGATGTCTAGCAAAATGTGATCAGGTTCTTCGGGATTGTATTTCTGTATTTTTGTCTGCAAGTCTATCAGTTGGTACCAAATAAAGTTCGGTCACATGTGTGACCATCAGAGTTCACACATGTGACCAATCTTTATTTGCCCCCATGACAAAATAACCAATCAAGTGAAATTGGAAACATTATTTTTTTGGTTTGTACTCAAGGTTATTAATAATGTAAAAAGTAATAACAGATTGGTAACGTTGACAAAACAGCATAGGATTGAAAGTACAAATTTTGAATTAATATGTGGACAAATTTGCCTGCAGACAAGTGTCCGAAACTCATAAATTAAAACACACACACACACACACACACACACAACACACACACACACACACATACAAACAATACCGAGTAAATACATGTCCGTTGGGATGGGAAGAACAAAGTCGGAAAGGTCATGCAAGTATGAATGCAGTTACACGCACCATGACTTCTCCGATTGCAAAGACGGTGGGTATATTACATAATTTTTATGCAATGCCGCCTTCTTTTCCAGTGAGTATTTTAATTCATCGATACAAGTTTTACCTTTGAGTGTCAGATATTCTTTACGCTTTGATTAGTGCTGCTTGTTCCGATTTACGTGTATTGTGTTCTCTGCCTGATATGAGAACCTGGCACAGTTGTATACACTCATCGCCAAGTTTCGTGGGAAACAAACTTGTGAATTTAATGATAGAAGCAACGGAGTATATAAAACGTTTCCGAATCCATGAGTGTGTCTGAAAAAGTATAAGATATTTCACCCAAAACTTGACTCATTTATAAAAGAAGAGCGGCATCGAGGCAGGATTGATCACTCTTCACATTTGATTGACAACACGATGAGGGCGCACTCATTTTTCAAACAAATCGTGTTTTTTTTTTTGCATATACATAATACTGGTCCATGTACTGATCACTGTGCGAAACTAAATTCAAATCGAAGTCCTTCATATAGAAAATATGAACACCAAAAATCCGATTCATCTTTAACTTCGGAATTAAGCATTTTAGGTGACAATCTTTAGTTGTAGGTGATGATTTTTTTATTACTACACACATATATATATTTCGAAATCAGCCTTTAAATTAAAGGGCCATGGCCCGATCGCTAATAGCCTCGTCCACAGAACCCCATATTTACCTGAAGTGGTCGATTTTTTTATCAGAAGCTGCTATTTTCTCATTTACTAAATCATAGGGCTAAAGGATGTTTGGTTTGGAAGTTATAAGCGAAAATGTGCCCCATTTTGGTCGACCAATATTAATTTTACATAGTACTCTATGGTGCTTGCAAAATCGCGTTTTTAGCTCTCACATGAAAACGGATTGAAATATCGGCGCGAAACTTCACAGATGGGGTTTTAGGGTGATGGCTATTCTATCAAGATGAAAAATCCATATACTTAAAACGGGCCACCCCTCCTTTAAAGTTATTATTATTATTATTATTATTATAATTATTGTGGTCATTGCCTGTCATTGACGTATTCATGGATTTCCTGAAATATTCAGCAACATTACAATGAAATTATTTTTCTATAATACGTAGGAGTAAAGTGCGAAATATTGATAGTGTAGTTTGAGGGTCCATTTTTTTTCTGTCAAGTATTCATATATATTTTTGATACATTGCGTTACATATCATCGACCGAAATACATTATTCAAATCCGCTAAGTCTTGTAACATATTTTGCTGCTTGAATTAATAAGTATTTTCAACAATAGTAATAAAATGTTCACCTTCGCAGGATGTGAGATACTTCTCACTCCAGAATTCATTGAAACAATTTGACCATGTAAAATCTAAGCAACATTTTAGAAGAGTACTTAGAGTAATACATAATACACATAATCTAGCTACAATTCTACTTATGCTGTGCTTCTTCCAGATATGTAGATCTTTAACTGAATTGTTATTTTTTTTATTTCTCGATTTTACTCCAAATTCTAGAATGCAAGAGAGAGAGAGAGGGAGGTGGGTGGGGAGAATGACTTCCATTTAAGCATTTTTCTACTTTTGGCAAAGAAATCAAAAGGCACGTTCCAACAACTTAAATACACTATCAGTGATTTATCCGAAAGAGTCAAAATCTATTAAATTTGCAGGAATCGCTTAAAAGTGAAGGATAAGTCTGTAGAATTCTCATAAGTTACTTTTTACAAATGAACAATTTACAGAAAAGGAAGAAAACGGCAGTGTTCAAAGATAGGAATCTCCATTCAATTACGTGTCGTAAGTGTCCGAACGGACAGTAATGACTAAGATTTCCGATTTTGTCCTTATTAGGTTGCTTCTGGTCCTATCATTTGCAGGGTATGTTAGGATACCTGTACTTGTTACAAACATGCAAAAATCTGATTTTTTATGATTTTTTCGATTTTCTGATTTAGCAAATCACTGATAGTGTCTTTAACTAAAAGTTGAGATTTCGTCCTTAATATATAGCGTATGTTTACCTATTTTACTTTTATCGCTCGTGCATTAAAAATATATCCCATACAGCGCAGTGGCATATGGGATACTATGATACACACATTTGATCATAACATCAGAACGCATGATCAGGAAAGGACTGTAAAATGCCTTCAAGGACATCTAGGGAAATCAGTACAAAATAGGAAGTGCTGAAATCGGGGAATGCACCTCTATACACAGTTTTAACTTTGATCAAAATCTCAAAGTTTCAAAGCAACTTAATAAAAATGGACCATGATTGAGTAACATATATCTGAACGTATCGTCGACCGCGTCACATACTGACGTCTTTGCAAAATACGCATTTCGAGGAAAACGGCTTTGAAGATTTTGCGATTTTAATTTGCCCCATACTGTTAATTAAAACATATATTTCAACTAAAACCTAGAAGAAAATCGCCAAAATAAGTTCAAATATATTTAACTAATGAGCTTCCAATTTATATAGATATGCGAAAAAATGATGTTAAATAAAATACGTCAGTATGTGAAAACGACAAAATAACACGTTTAAAGTGTAAATAACAAATACGACGCGAACATACGCCGTTATGTGACGCGTTTGCGCAAATACGTCAGTATATGAAAACGACAAAATACCAATTCTACCATGAACAGCAAAATACGTCGCACAAATACGTCACTATGTGACGCGGCGAAAACTTCAAAATGCAGATACGATGCTATGGACCTGCGCAGAATAGGTTTTCGACAAATACGTCGTTATGTGATGCGGACATGTTAACGTTTTGTAAATACGTCATAATTAGTTAATCAATATTTTACTAATTAAGCCACTTTGAGGTTTAAATTTGGTGAATATGTAGAATAGTTCAAAATAAACGTACATGCCAAATTTCTCCAAAAAGTCCAAAATGTCGAATACGTCACTATGTGACGCGGCCGACGATATGTGGTATCAACAAACATAATATTATAAGCTTTAATTTGCTGTAACGATCCTCCTTATTGGTTAGGTACACTCTTGTGAATCAAGTAGTCGATTTTATGTTGAAATGATCGATGTTCAGCTAAATAAACCAATGTTCTGAACCAGGCTGTGACCTTTGACCTTATTGAACCACGAAAAATGCATTTACAATTTACCGTGTGTGATCTGCCCACCTTTCTGAAAAACAAACTTGTATCAGTTTATGGAAGAGTTGAATGAAAACACACCATGCTCACCATTGACAACCTTCCGAGAGGTAAGGGAAATGCCTAAGTAATGGTTTTAAAACCAAAACACGCTATACCGTGTGTCCCCCCAAAAAACGCAACACTTGGTGGCAGGCGCCATAAGTTTTGAACAAAAGCACACGACTACTTATTCTTTGTTGCAAGGTAAGATGGGAATGTTAGCTAATATCCCTGAAAAGTTCATAAAGGTAGAGTCAATAGTTTTTAAGATATGACCCCAACAATCAAGTAACCTGCAGAACCCATTTTACAAAAATGAGGAACTGGTAACCACAAGACTGGCACCTGGTCTGGCAATGAAGAATAGAATGGCAAATACAATATTGATTGCATTCAACATTTACTTGCCCAAATTTGCAGAACAACTTCAACTGGGTCAAATGACTGCATTTACATAATTATTACTTAACTGATAATGATAAAACATTAATTTATTGGTGACAAAATATCTTTCAAGACGATATAAAACTTTGACTAAGTCATAGACAAACTCCACATTACATAAAATGATAAATGCGTTGGGCTGCAACTTGGTTGTTACTGAAAATGATGTTACATTCTCAACTTTCTGAAAGTAAAACCTATGTTTTCAACATAAAACTCAATAACAATATCAGTATATTCATCCTGTCATTAAATTTTGGGTTAAGATAACTCTTTGTGTGCCGTCACAAAATGAATGATGATGAATGATTAGCTCTAATCCAATGCTGTCTTATTTGGACAATACGAAGCGTTTGTTGCGGGATATCATACTTTCCTAATTCGATCTTTTAAGTGTGTTAAAATGCATGTTTTTAGCTGTTATTACCCATGGATTCATATTGGTGGTTCTGGGCGCAAAACGTAAAGTGCCGTATTTGTAGTTAATAGCGCCTCAATTTGGTTAAATGAGTCCTGCAGGTTGCTTGATTTCTGGGGTCATATCTTTAAAATATTGACTCTACCTTTATGAACTTTTCAGGGATATTAGCTAACAGTCCCATCTTACCTTACTACAAAGAATAAGTAGTCACGTGCTTTTGTTCAAAACTTATGGCGCCTGCCACCAAGTGTTGCGTTTTTTTGGGACACACGGTAGATGAGGTGACATTTGACGTCAACGCCGGGCAACGAAAAGCATTGCCCGGCAGTATGCGTGAGCACCTGCAGGGCTTGTGCTTTTAAAATTGGCGCTCAATCAAGCGTGATAAGGCTATTGAATGCTGTAACTGTATGAGCATATTCTTCGCACCTCTAACATGTCAGTAGACCAGGTGCTAATTTGTGTTTGTAAACATTGATGTCACCTCATCTATATTTTAAAGAGTTTCAAAATCCTTAGAGTCGGAGAGATATGGTCCAAGTTAAGGCCTGACCGTAAAGTTGAGTATATACACATTTTTTTTTTGCTGAACGTGATAGAAGGGTGTGTAGAATTAGAATCTGCCAGGTGCCACCTTGGCACCCTAGGGCGTTCTAACAACACAACCTAAGTACTTCATGTCTATTTCTATCGCAGGTATTTGCTGTTATAGGGCATATTTTAAAATTATTGAATTTGGCTTCCATTTTGAATTTGAAGTATGACTTAATGTTACAAGTGTCATTGGATCCTATAGTATATCTAGTAACTCCATAGTTTGATAATATAGGGTTGAATAGATACTTATCATTTATAGCGACGCCATCTTGGATTTCTCAAACCCTTTATCGTCGATTTGCTTCGCTGACCACCGTGCTATTTAAAGGGATCCATTGCCAGAGCACAAAACCGGTTATTTAATTCAAAAAGCAGTAGCCCGGACTGATGGTTGGAATGTTCATTGCCGAAAATGTTGCTGTTAAACTTTCCTTGATACCATTTACTGATTCTGTACAATCCATAATAAAATGGAAACAGTTTATAGTTCAATACAGTCGTACTATATATTACATGAACGTGATCAAAAACATACGCTTCATTGTATCCTTCGATTGTCCTTTCCTCACCTGAGACTACTATAGCAAGTAAGAACGCTATTTAATTTAATAGAATTAGTAGTTTAATGTTCCTTCTCTTTGTGCCTGTATGTAAAATGCGTCGTATATTGAGGTTTGTGTGGTTTGTCCTTCAGTAGAAAATAGCTGGGATTAAAGGGCCATTCCGTGATCCACAGCCTCGTCCCGGACTTACCTATAAGTAGAGATATATAAATCATCTGAGACATTGGCCCGTATGCATAAAAAGTAGTAAATACTATTTACTTAAAAATGTAAGTATTTACTTCAATGTATATGCATAAAATGTAGTAGAAGCTTTTACTAACAGCTTTTACTACTAGCATTTGCTCAACAACCTTTTACTTGAAAAGTAGTAAATACTTTCATTGATATGCATAAAACCAAGTATTTACTAGAGTTTTCCTAGTAGATGCTTGAAAATTCCAAGGTAGCTACAGAGCTACCTTGGCCGTATACTAATACATATGTGTCGATAACATAGCATCTACATGCAAAATGGCTGAGTTACACGTATAATGCATTCTGTGCTCATTTATTGTTAGTGAAATTACAGGAAAGGTTATTAATTCAAATCTTTGTGAGGTTGGTCCTCCACATACAATGCACAAGGCATACCAAAAAGAAACATAATTGTCAATACAGCTGTGGCAGATGAAAAGTCTGTATGATTTGAATGGCCTTTTGTGCAAGGGTTCTATAGTCTGACCACAAGGATTTACTGAATTCATAAGTAAATACTAGGCAAGTACTAGCATTTACTACGAAGTAAAAGGTAAAGGTTATGCATACCAAATCTAGCATGTGCTTTTACTTTTACTTTTACTTGACAAGCAAATGCTTTTACTTTTACTATTCACTATAAGTATTTACTATTTTTTATGCATACGGCCCGTTGGCTAAGTATGTGCGCCTAATCTTACGTGCAAATTCGATCTCTACTAGACAAATACAAAATTACCAATTAAAATTGGTAATTTTGTATTTTTTGTCCGTGGACGGACAGAAATCACAACACAGTGGTCTATGGGGCACTGTGATACAAACATTTGCTCATAGCATTAAACAAACGATCACAAACAACTGAAATGAGCTATTCGCAAGAATGTCCAGTGAACCGTAAACAAAAAAGAACGTGCAAGAATCATGAAATGCATCTTTAATAAGATTGGTATAATTAGTTTACGGCATTTTTGCGTTTCGCTGTTTAATGTCATTACTTTTCTGACATATTCAACTGAGATTGCTCTTTGTAACACCGAACTTAACACGATACTATTCTACTACGATAGCTGCATTGGCTGAGTTCAGCCAGAAGTAAGGGAAATTAACGCCTGCTAGCAATGGGAACACAGAATGATATCAATAAGGTGGTTCAGCATTTCTTGAGGCAAATCTTCACATCCGTCATATTTAATCCAAATTACTTCTTGTGTCTTTTTCATGGTGTAACCTTGGAGGCAGGGTTGTCGTCCATTCGGTTGCTATACAAACATGCAAGAGATATCTTTCACTTGAAGATAAATTTCACATCTGTTTGAAATCAATCGCATTACTTGTCTTTCCACAGGATACTCTGAGCAAAGTATCATGATATCTCAACCCTTTCACTCCCGGTAGACTTACACCATATACGTCGGTGATTGCTAAGATGGCG
>JAMKCH010026967.1:0-32045 GCA_023653785.1 Ophioderma brevispina
GAAACGCAAACCAGCGGCGCAAACATGACAAGCATCATGACCAGGCCCAAGAGTCTCCGTTTCTCAAAATTGTCAAACGCATATGAGGTGAAATAAATATCTTCAAGTCTTCGTGAACATTCTTGAAACTTGAAACAATTTTAGGCCTTATCTGTGGCAGGCTAGCAAATTCGTAAGTAAATCCATTCCGTGATTCACAAGCATGATGATCGGATTCAGTATCATCAACACTCATGCACATGCTCAATCATTGTCAACATGGTCAATGTCGACAATATGGCAATTAAATGAATGAATCAGAGTCAGACAGTCACATTGTTTTGACTTTTGTAATACCTCGACTGTTTGTAATACCTCGACCATGCGACTGTCAGCATGTTAAAAATGATCTAAAAATAAAAACAGCATGAAACACTTACACAGCAACAAACAGTTTAGTATTGCCAATTTGTCATTCATTTGGCTAAGGTAGTCCATCTAGAAATGCTAGACATGCTAGAAGGACCCTCGTTCCTCCCTGTGTCCATCCCCCTGTGACCTAGCCACTCCGCGCTCGGTGGCGAGGTCAGTGGGAAAACAAGAGTCCTTCTACTTCTAGAATAATGGACTAGGCTAAGGCTAAGCTCACGCAACTTTCATCATCATTGAATGATTGGGACTTTACAGGCATGACAGGCCTAGCCGTTTACATTATCATGATTATAAGGTAAACAAATAAAAATTGATCAAAACACAGTAAAAACAATTGCAAGGACCAAAGGCAAAGAAAATCACAACCACTAAAAAAGGCTCAAAACACATCTAGACTAGTAGTACTGATGATAATTGATATGCTTGTGAAACGGCAGTCTAGCGTTCTAGCCTGCGTGCCCTAGCCTAGGTACTAGCCTAGCTAGCCTTAGCCTAGCCTCAGTTAGGACCTGTACAAAAATTTAGAAATTGACTTAAATAATCACAAATTGTGTTCTAAGTAAGAAAACATAATTTAGAATCATACTTTGTGTTTTTAGGTTAAGAAATAGCAATATTGTCAAAACATTGTTTCATGTTTTTCATCAAACTTCATAGCCTAGGCCTACTCAGTCTTAGCCTAGGAGTGTCTGGTAATCCGGGAACTTTGCAACAAGGGCATGGTATGAATTGAGTTGAGAGGCTGACACGGCAGCCGCAAAATGTAAACAAACAGCAGTAGCTGCTATTTGTTAGGGGTTCATTTCATAGGATTTTGCGTATGTACGCTTGTTTATGCCCAAGGGCTTTTATAGCCTGAGGGCAAAAACAATGTTCATACCCAAAATCCTATGAATGAACCCTGTTCATGTTTGCCATACTATCTGCTAACTATTACTTACAAAATTAAATCAGCCATAAATTGCATGATTTTTTACCACTTTCGGCATTCATCACGCCAGCCATGTATAAATGCTTGCTTATACATGGTCATGTGACGCGCACTGACCAATTGCGTATGCCGCTACATACGAGGTAAACATGAACGCATGTGATGCACTGCAGTTTGTTTTCAATGAGAGGGACGTCATCTCGGACCCACCTAGGCTATAGAAACATGTAAATCCTAATGAAGGGAGCCCAACGAGTCTGAAACAGGAAATCTGAGTACTTAGACTAGCCTAGACTAGGCTACACTGCAGTCAATGTCATAATTTCTCAGGCAAGCTGCATTTAAAGTGCAATATGCGAACGCCTCTTGACCAATTATGATTCACATGGCAATTGTCGGGAACTTATTTTGCGCAAGCTTCCAGATTGACACACTGTGCATACCCTAATCTTGCCTGAGAAAGTGTAGGACCAGATTTGGAATCTGAGTAGCCTAGCCTAGCCTAGGCTTCAGTCAATGTAATAATTTCTCAGGCAAGCTGCATTTAAAGTGCAATATAGGGGAACACCTCTTGACCAATTACAATTCGCATGGCAGTTGTTGGGAACTTATTTTGCGCTTCCAGATTGACACACTGTGCATACCCTAATCTTGCCTGAGAAAGTGTAGGACCAGATTAGGAATCCGAGTAGCCTAGCCTAGGCTTCGGTCAATGTCATAATTTCTCAAGCATGCCGCATTTAAAGTGCAATATAGGCGAACACCTCTTGACCAATTACAATTCGCATGGCAGTTGTTGGGAACTTATTTTGCGCTTCCAGATTGACACACTGTGCGTACCCTAATCTTGCCTGAGAAAGTGTAGGACCAGATTAGGCCCTTCACAAAGGTCCGTTCACACTCCCACTGCAATGCAGTGCAGTGCGTTGCATTGCCTGGATAGCAGCAGGGGTAGAATTTCGTTGCTGTGTGCGAGAATCAGTCTTGATTCCCAAAACAAATTTTTCAGGAATCATCTAATTCACTACTGTGTTAAGTTCCAAAGTTTACGAGAATCAATAATGATTCACACAAATCAGTTTACGAGAATCTTTGCGAAAATCGATTCTCGCCGAAATTCTAGCCCTGAACAGTATCTGCCCATACTGCAATGCAGTACTGCAACAATTAAACTTACATTGCAGTGGGTTGCAACCAAAATCAGCAGCACATCTTGGCACCATGGATTTAATATTTTAGCAACTATGATTGATTTTAAACTTTATAATTTATGTCAATCATGTTATTTGTTTATTCATCATCATATTTAGTTATGTATGTTAGAAAGTACCAATTCACGAACATTATTTACTGGACAAAGGGTCCAATAAAAGCAAATTAATTTAAAATAATTTTGCATTCTCGATTTTGGACATGGGCGGGAAACAGTGAACTCGTAATTGACTGTGAATGGCCAGTAGCCTGGAAAGGTTGTGACCTTGGCCATTTTTCAGAATTTTTCTCAATTCAAACTTGGGGTCGAAATTTCAAGTACTTTTTATTTGTTATTTTTCACTAAAAAAGTCCTTACAATGATCAAATTTTCTGATTAATTTCCATTTGTTGGAGCTTAATCTGTAGCAAATTGGTTACAATTTTGTGGAAATATTGTGGCATATTGGGCAAATTTGAGCAAAAACATTCCTTATGACAATCCATTTTCCAAATTATAACATAACATTTCAGCAAAACGGATAGTTTATTTAATTAAAAAATCTGTAAGTTCAACAATGGCCCATGATTTCTCATCACTCCCATGTTCAGACACTAGGTTGAGAAACCGCATGAAGCATAAGGAGTCATTTTTGGTGGCCTACACCCAGAAAAGATGTGTCTGAGTAATTGTAAGACTTGCCATAGCATGTCAAATGGTCGGCAAGCCAATCAGAAAAATTCCTACTGCTCCTTTGCAACCAATACCAGCATTGGAAGATCCATTTAGTAGGGTCCATATTATTAATGATTGTGTAGGACCACTTCCAGACCAAGTCAGAAAATCAGCTTCCACAAGATTCTCTGAAGCTATTCCCTTGAGAAATATTAAGTCACAGAATATAGTGAAAGTGCTAACCAAGTTGTTACCCAGTAGACCTTCCAAAATCAATTGTCTGATCAAGGATCAAATTTCTGTCAGTTTGTTCCCACAAGTGAGTGGACCATTGAAATTTCCCAGTACAGTTCATCAGCATACCATCCAAAATCCCAAGGGGGTGGTGGGGGTTTTTTGAAAAAAATTGTTACCACCAAACTTTGGAAAACAATGATCAAAACCTATTTTTGAATTTGAGAGGAGATTGGGATGAGGGCGTTCATCTCCTGTTCAACTTTGCTACCATGGAATCATAATATACAGGCCGTCATTAGGATTCAGTCCTTTTGAGTTGGTGTTTTGGTCCCAGTAAGGAAGCCATTGACTACTACTGAAAGAAAAGTGGTTGTGTTAAAAATCCTGATGTAATTTATTAGACTGGTGTCTCAATTCAGACCCAGGCTCCAAAGGGCCACAGAAATTGCCAAGCAAAATCTCAAAAGAGCCAGGTAAAAATGAAAACACGGTATGACAAAGATGCCAGAAAACATTCCAACCAGGTGACCATATGAGATAGAAAACAAAGTGGGAGACCTTGACTATGGTGGATGGGGCAAAACCCCAGGTACATGTAAGAAGTCCATTGTTATGTCAGCATAAATATCCTTAAAAAGTATAAAGAAAAGAGAGAACACACAAAAACCCTGTGGTGCACAGTGTACCAATGGTAGTTTTGAGAGTGCTGGTGACATCACAGAACATTAACTGATCAAGACAGCGCTGTAACAAAGAAAATGATTATGGTGTCAACTTGCAAATCATCTGACATACTTACCAATTTACTTAACTTTAGACAAGAAACTACTCTCGTGCCAACTCCAGAGGTAATCATTCTCGTGCCAACTCCAGATGTAATCATTCTCGTGCTCTCTATCCACCATTCAGTCCCCTCACTCTTTGTCAGAGTAACCCTCCCTCGGTCCACGGTGATGAAAACACTAGCAACCTGAAAGTTACCTAGGACGCTTCAACCATTCCGTGGACCCTCCGAATCTGTAGGAAAACGTCTCCAATCTCCCCCGTGTCGGGGTAAGTACTACTTCCGCCACAAACTTATCAAACAAATGGTCCTGGTATACTTGCACTGTCATCTCGACGTTCCGTATGTGCGTAAGAGACATTTAGCCAGACCAATTCAGTGCTACTGCTTATTTTTTGCGCAGGATTTAAACGGGCCCTGGGAACTGATGCTGCCTGTTGACAACCACCTGGGGTTGTCGCAACCGCACTTGTTTTTGGAGGCTCATGCAGGTGTTCGGCCTCTCAAGTCCGGATTTCTCGGTTTTGGATGTTTTTCTTTTACTTTATGGATGAAGGCATTTTTTTGCAACCTACTCAATATCAGTGTGTTATGTTTATTATTAGTATCAGTCAATATCCGATTTATTTCTCATATTACTAATAACGGTACATTAAATCAATTTTATTTTGATAGTTGTCACTTACTCACTATTGAATAAAAGATCTCCATTTAATTTTATTTGCTTTCCCACCAAACCAATAACCTGCGCCTCATGCATTTTAAATGAAGCTTGAGAAGACAATATTATCAATTGCTCGTATGGAATCCTTAGACATCTATACTACTAAACAGATCCTGTCCTGTCCGGCTATGCAATCATTCGTTTATACTTTGACATAATGGGCTAATAAGGGGGGGAGGCCACTCACATATGAAAATGATATGGGTGTTATGGTTCGTGCTTCAAGCCCAGGGCATGTATTCCGGTGACAGACAAGATAGGGGCCTTTGCGTGAGATATAGCCAAAAATAGCCAAATACGGTTTCTCCGAGTAGAGAAACAAATATGAAAATTTTTTCCCAAAATGGGGTCTCTGGGTGTGATTTTGCAAAATTTTCTAAAAATAGAGGTCTTTTTGGTGTTTTTTTTTTTCCAACATGGGGTGGTGACAGTGGTAAATTTCACAAAATATGGGGACTTTGGATGACATTAAAAAATTGGGGTGTTTGTGTGACAAACGTACTGAAAAGTGTGGTCTAAACACCTTGCATACGCTCGCTTCCAAGATGGGAGTGCCGTGGCGGTTGCTAAAATTTAGCATGAAGGTAGGGGGGAACAGTCTGACGTTTGTTATTAGGGTTTTAAGAGTGACCCCAAAAGGTCAAAGGTCATCTAGAGGTCAATTTACGTATAACTACTGACCTGGTCACAGAACAAGTCTGGTGGTCAAGCACAAAGAGGTCGAATGTCCACATGGTGGCGATGCACTAGTGGTACCCTATTTTCGGTAAAGTTAACCCCTTAAAATGGCCGGACACCCGGGAGTGTGAGGGGGAGAAATTCCCCACTGAGGCGACGGCTTGTACCAACCAGGCACAGCGGGCTGACCAATGCCATTAATCCTTACACAAGCTTAGGAAAGGATGGTTAGGAGGATTAAGAAAAGGGAATTAGGTCCATACACGGACTTTCCTTGGGGTCGGGACTTTGAAAAGTGTTAACCTTTTTGTTTGGAGAAGAATCCGTTCACCTAATTTTCCCGTTAAAGTCTATCTAACCCGCGGGTACTTTTGAACTCAGATACCAACAAGTCAACTTTTTTTCCGCATTTTCTCCAAATCTGTAACCTTTAATCGAAAATCATGAAATTGGACCGTCTTCGCCTCCTCCCCCTTTTGTGGGGATCGGGTGCGAAACCCCAATTGGCTTCCGCTTTCTCGCGCCTGGGACTAGGGGAAGTAAAGGAAAAATTTGGATAAAAAGAAAAAGAAGAACAATGTAAAGAGACTAAAGAGCTCTGAGGACGACGAATCTCTGTACTCTAGGATAATAGTGTGCAAAGTTTCAAGGAGAACATATCTCTTGTCTTCACATTCCTTTGCATTTTAAATAGTTAACGTAATTTTTTTGACTAGAGGAGTTCCCGCATGCACCATTTTTCAATGAAATATTGGTAAGGAAGGTCCATCAACGCATGATTTTATTTGGGGGGGTGCAGGGCTTAGAAAAAGTAGACAATTTTGGTAAAGTTGAGATCTAAAATGCTCCCTTTTTTAACTTTGTGCACATCTCATCACCCAAAGTGGAGTTCTAGTCCGAATTTCTATAAATTATGATCTTTTTTATTTAAAACATCGCAGAAGGGCCCCCCCCCTGCGTAGGGCCTGTGATTTGGGGTACAGGAGGGACAGGCTTTCTCTTTGGGTCAATGCCTCCCGTCACCAACATTGAGGACGTTTTTTATAGCTGATTAGAGTATAATATTCATTTTTAACAAGCAGCCTAATTCGCTGGCAAATCTTTGGGAATAATTTCGTTATTTTGGATTATTGAGTTCCAAGTTTTGGTTATTTTAAAATGTAAAATGAAAAGAAAAAATCACGTCTGAAATAAAAGAAACGGATAGAACCATCATGTTCACATAAAAGTGATAGGGAAGGAATGGCATGGAAATCAAGAAAATTCGGGTTATATGTGGATTGCCTTTACTTTTTAGGACAATAACAAGTATGATATTTACTAGCTGCCCTTTGAACTACAATGTGGGTCCTTCTCCATAGTCACTGTCCAAAAAGTCAGTTCATTGGGGGGGCTGAAGGGGGGCAAGGGTTCTTTGGGGGGCTTGCGCCCACCCTGCCCCCCGCTGGTTACGCCATGCAGCCAACAAAACAAACAAAAAACGAGGAATAAATCACAAGGCCAATTTCTGATTTCTTTTTAGCTTCTCCTTCCCGTCTTCTCTTGTTAGGTTGGCTATTGTTTGGGCACTCTGATAAAGGAGCTGCGGTCGCGTATTCGATAACTGATACCTATGTCGCGTTGCCATTGATACCACCGGTTGTGTTCGTATCTGGGGTCCCCGGATTACATTCACGGTAATGCAGTCCGGGACGCAAGGTAATGCAGTACGTTACCTGTGAATCGATACTGCTGGGGACAGTTTCCCTACAGATTCGTACAGTCCCTCGTCTCGGCTGGCTATCTCCCTACCTAGTGTTAATTCCAAGAGCCCTGTGCAATTTGGAAAGTTGGATTGGCAGGGCTGGCCGGGGGTGGTAATCTGAAAATTCATCTAGTTTTTAGTTTGCCCCGAGTCTAGCATTATCTTTGAAACCAAGGTGCGCTCTAACCCCAGGACAGAGCGAGAACTGGGGTACAGTCTATGTAGAGAAGTTTCTTCCAACATGGCCCAGTTTTTTGGAATGGATCTGCCTGATCATGCTGTGACTTGTGCCTCCTTTCCTTCTTTCAAGGCATCGCTGTCAAGGCACTCCAGGTTCTAATTGTTTTATCATTGTCTCGTTTGTTTTACTTCTTTTTTACAACATATTTTTTCTTCATTTTAGTTCCCTTTGTTCAGGTGTTAAAAAAGCTTCCCCTTACATTTTTTAACTCCTTGTGATCGAACGAACAATTTGGTATGCAATGCACCAACATTTGGACCATTTTCAATTATGCCCCTTATAAGCTACCCCTACCGAATGGCCATCATACATTTTTATGTACGTCATAGTATTAGGAACCCCTGAGACAAAGCCTCTTTACCCCCCCCCCCAGGTAATACCAATAAGGCTGCTTTGATGGTCTGGCTCATCCACTAAAAATGAGGGGAAAATACTGTTAGAGCAGTGAATATTGAGCGATCAATAGTGAAAAGGGAGTTCGCCATGTAATTCTGATGCTTCATTCCCTTTGTCACAGATTTTTGGAAAGTCAACCTCTGTCAAAAAACCGGAAAGAATTTTGTATATGCCACCACCCTATGATAGCAGCCTTAAACTGGAATAAACTGCATGTTTGAAGGGGTGTGGCAGAATACGAATCCATCCCCAAAATCGACTCCTATCCGATTCAACTGATGATGAGTGCATAGATCTCGTTGGAAATAACAAATTGTTGCACTTTGATTTGTTTAAAGGGGTATTGGCAAGTTTCCCCTCACTGACTGTGCCAAAGGAATTTCAGCCTTTTGGGTACGCCGATAGCCCATACCAAGACAAAATAATGGCATTTGGATAAAAATTCTGCTGGCAATAGTCCAAAGATTAGTGAACAGAGTAGTAGCAGACTTAGAAAATTTGTGAGGCCTTGATGGCTGACCTCCTTGTATTGTGAACAGCCAGACCTAGGAAGAACACATGAGACAGCTCCATCAATGTTTGAGAAATTATCTCAAGCAGTGTGTCTGTGACTTTGGTGAATTTGGCCATGCAAACAGGTCACATGCTAGGCACAGCAAATTGGCAATTGAGAAATTCCCAACACCACAGAGAACAAGGGATCTTATGAGATTCTTTAGGTATGGTCGGGCTATTGCAAATACTGGTTCAAAATATTTTCAGAAATTATGTGTCCACTTGTGACCAACCTTCATAAGAAAAACACAAAGTTTGTATGGTCAGAGCACCTGCCAAAAAGCATTCAATGAGAAAATCACATCTATCCGAATGAATCAACCAGTTTTGATTGTGCCAGCTTTCAGAAACCAATTCAAGTTGGCAGTTATGCCAGTGATAGGCTTTGTGGAGTTCTCATATAGACAGATGAAAATGATGTAGACATCCTGTAATGTGATAATTTTCTCTAAGAAGTTTTGACAAACTCAGAAAAAATACTCAACAATTGAGAAAGAGTTTCTTGGCAGATGCTATTGTCATTGCAAAATTTTGAAGTGTACTTGGGTACAACCACAAGTGCAGGGGCGGATCTAGGACTTCTCAATAGAGGGGGCGCCCAATTCTCTGGCTCGCTCCGCTCGCCGGTTTCATGTTTTTTTTCCGGTTGGTTCGAAATTCTGAAGACAGGGGACATACTGCGACCACTGGGCGCCCACAAAGCTGGATCTACACGGCGCCCGACGCCCTGTACCATTATTCTTAGAGATCTACAGGGTCCCCTTTTCGTAAAAAATGCATTTTTATAGATCCACAATGCTCCCGGCGCTCTATACTGCGACCACTGGGCGCCCACAAAGCTAGATCTACACGGCGCCCGACTCCCTGTACCGTCATTCTTAAAAATCCACAGGGCGCCCTATGCGTAAAAATGCATTTTTATAGATCTACAGTGCGCCTGGCGCTCTATGCAGCGCCCGGCACCCTGTGCTCTGCCAAAAATAGAGGGGGCACACGCCGGGGGCGCCCCCCTCTAAATCCGCCCCTGCAACAGTGCACCCAGTTCGTGCACCTAGTGTACATGGATCACAATCCAATGACTTACATCCACAAGATGAAAAATAGAAGTCACAGGTAAGGTGGAGTTAACTCTACAAGAATACAATCTGGACATAAGACATATCAAAGGAAAAGAAAATGTCTTGGCAAATGCCTTATCCAGAGCTGCCTAAAATTTTTATCAGGAATTTAGTATTACAACTTGTAATATAGACTGAAGGCAGCAATACAAGAACATTATAATAAGTGTAAAATTTACACTGTGCAAACTGTGTGTAAAGTCAACCACAAAATGGTAAAGGGTATAAAGCCATATTTTGGAAAAAATTTAATCTCATTAAAATTTTCTTTTAAATAGACTAGACGAGATTCTCAAAAAGATGCTTAATTAAGGAAGTACAGGCATTTTTTAGTAGAAGCGTTTCAAACAACTTTTCTAGACTAATTTTTGTGTGCTGATTACGAAAATGCCGGTTGCTTTGCTGAATTTGAGTGCAACTGGGTCAAAATGTAAAAAAATTCAAAATGGCCGCAAATGCAACATATTTCATATTCATTTTTTGTAATTAATGAATTTCTACTTTTAAAAGTTATCCGACTTACTTCTATATACCGTCCCTTGAAGCTGAGCATATTTTCAATAACTTACAAGCATAAGTTCTTTCCCCATGAGCCGAAATTGGAGAAAATTCAAAATGGCCGCCAAAATACTGACGTAATAAAATGAGAAATATATACTTCCTCAAATGTGATTTTTTTATTCCAAATTTATTTCATAAAGAAAGGACAGGTACATGGAGTACTGTATCCAGTGAAAGGAAGACTACTTGAGGCGATTTCACATTTAAATGCCATGATATTCTTTTTTCTATTAGGTGTCTTAGAATAAGAAAGAGGCATAGTCCTACAGTGATATGCTTTGTTAAATTTTTGTATAGTCACTGTGTAGGCCTAGCGATAGGTCATACTTTTATGTATACATGCAAAATATAAATTGTAGACTAGAATGTCTAGACCTTCGAAATGACTTGCAAGACATTTAGAAAGGTCTAACAGCATATCTTCCAGGAAGTGAAGGGAATCATCAGACGAGTAAATGATAGTTATCCTTTCCCATTATTAATGATTGGTCCCGTATGATCATGTAGAGTTCAGTCACCTTGTTCTTACAATGCACTTTCCAAAAATGAGATTGGCATGCCTAAATTTCAGTAAACTAAGACTGTCAGATATATTATGGTCTTACCTTTCGATTAAACGAAATATTTGGGATCTTTTAAATGCTGACGCCACCACTGCAAAATTTGTAATAGCTAATGCTAGTGGCTCGAAGATGCAGTAGACATATAAGACCGCAATTAGAGCAGGAGCATGGACCCAGGTCAAACGTCGTTGTTTACCCCAGGCCCCCACTACAGAAAGGTTTGACACCTATGGTAGTTGACCCTCTATATAATGCTAGGTAGTTAGTGCTCTCAAATTGTGGTGTCACCTTTTCAATAGGGGTCAATTTAACACTTGTGTCTAAGATGTTTTCACTCACATTGGTGCCTAAAGGGGGGGAGGGGTTCCATGTACCCTAGGAAAACCACTTTCCCGATGGAATTTTCAAATAAAACTCATACCGCCTTTGAGGGGGCATAAGACAAGGCCAAAGGTGCAATATAAATGAGTTCCGGTTTATAGTCTCGAAATTAGGGGCAAATCATTGTTTTCGAAATGCGTCAAGATCGCTCAAAAAGTAGCATGTTTCCATGACCCTGCTTCCACAGCATACACATTGCAAATCATTTTGATGTTTATATCTGCTCTTGAAGGACCAATTTACATATATTTAACACAAACATTCTTGTGTTTTTTTGTGGGGCAGTCGTATTTGCCATAGGTTTGTACAGTAATGGCATGCAGTTGCTCGATGATGGAATCGCTTCTTTTCAGCACATAAAGGGTTAATTAGTTTTTCTGATTATGTAATTTTGTTTCATGCATATGAACATACATAAGCAGAAAAATATTTCTGGCAACAGGGTTTGCTAATTTGCATTTTTAAAATCACTCCCGTTGGTGCCTAAGGGGGGGGGGAGTTCCTAGTGACCCAAGCTAATTATCTCATTTTAGTATTTTTTTAATGGAAAGAAGTGCATCGATATGTTACACAATTACAAAAAATTAGAGTTCGAACATTTCTTCACGAGTGAGAAATCGCCGAAAAACAAATCTTGGGTACTATGGAACCCCCTCTTAGGCACTTACCCCCTCCCTTACACAGGGGTCAAACTTTTAAAATGCTCCAATCATGTTGAAATGTATGCCATATTGTCCATCTAATCATAAGGATTCCAAAAATGTATAGTTTGTACCATCTATGACCATTGGTTTTGGAGTTATAGGATAAAATGGCTAAAAAGGTAAAAAAAGGTCAATTTCCATTTGAACAGGGGTCAAATTCAAAAGTTGCTCCAATTTTGATATAAAAAGTAGTTGTTCATTTAGCTTAATGTGTCAAAATAAGGAATAGTTTGTAGCATCTGCATGCATAGTTTCATGTTAGCAACAAAATAGTATAGCGCAATAAGTGGTGTTGACCTCTTTGCCCCTTATCTCCGCAAGTAACATTCAACATAATCAAAACTAATACTTTTTGGGTCCTCTTTCCTCGGGCTATATTTGCAAGTATTTCAAATATAATCAGATTAACTTTTAATGTGACCCTGTACCAATTGAGATTGACTTTTAACATTTATGTCATTATACTAGGCCCCATTTCAATCCCCCCGTTACGTATCGTGACCGAAACCGCTGCACACCGCTTGTGGCGAAGGTCTCATCACCAACTCTTGACTTAATTTTGGAGTTTTTTCCCCGAAAACAAAGCCTGTAGCAAAAAATGCGGCTACAGATTAGCCATCCTTCAAGATATAGCATTGCATGATGTCTTCTATTCCATTTCCGTAAAGGGTATAGAGAAACGTGGTAAACCTTTTTCTTAAGGGCGAAGTGTTCATCGATGGGTGATTTTATTAAAAAGTTGTCCTCTTTGCTGCTGCACTGTGAGTGTCCATTGACAATACACGCTCAATATAGCCTTGACACCGCACCACTTTCGGAGGTCTCCGTAAATACCCGAAAAGAGGATTGTAATGAATACAAGTGGAATCCGCTCGCTGTGATTGGCGGGATCGCTTCGCCGATTGGATTGTCGAGAAGTTTCATATGATCACTTCTCGGCCATATTTGATATTTCCAAATTTAACCGGGTTGACCAAAAGCTATGGATTTTTAAAAGTTTTTATGCAGTCATTTTCAGTACAATTATATCTCTGATCATCTTTGCAATAATTCAAGTTATGTAGAATTCTTATACATATCGTCGCCCGCATCACATACTGTCGTATTTCACATTTTTGAGGTTTTTGGGGCGAAATTCCGCCTACTTACTTTATTCATCGAGTTCTTGCATCAACAAAGTTTCAAAATGTGTTAGGATGCCTTATTAATTAGTTTATAATTACAGATTTTTTTGTGCTTTTCCTGAAAATCATCATATCCGAATTGCACATAACTGTCGTATTTAAAAATCGCCATTCATTTACAACGTGTTTGATATAGCGTTCTATTTTGCCCGATCCTAAAATAAAGGATGTCCCATACAGATCTACTTTGACGTATTTCTATCGATCTTTCGTAAACAATCTTTTCACATAGTGATCTAATTTACGCACATTGAAAAACAACGGTGTAATATGCGTCGTTTTTTGCAATATACATTATTTGTGATTTCACATACGGACTTATAACTTTGTAGCCTAATTAAGATAATATAATTGCAGTTTTAAGTTGGATGGATGGTTAATATTGGACTTTAAAATGTTTTCTTCAAAACAGTAAAGTCTAGATGTTTCTTTTATGCTTCGTTTTACCGTATAGACATGAAATGTCGCGGTAGATTTTGAATTGCGATTTTCTCGGAACACGTGTTTTGTAAAATACGACAGTATGTGATGTGGGCGACGATATGCAAGAATAACATATTTTTTCATCGAAGTAATTTGGTGCAAATTCTCGCGCGGAAATAAAAAGAAATGTAAGTGGAAAAATCTTCGCCATTGGCATGCTGTACAACAGCCCTACACATACGCCTGTGATTGACAGCTCTTTCAAGAGTTGACAATGGCCCACGCTTCCGGTTTAGGTTTTCACGCATTTTTTTTACTTTCTAGTGCGTTTGAAAGAAGTAGCTTTCGCATTTCAATAAATAAAGATGAATGAGTATCATGTTTGTGAAGGATGTATTACGTAATACGTCTACGTCACATTACCATGTTGGTACACAATCCCCAGTTTATTCTTTTACGAAAGAATAGAGTTTCAAACCAAAGATTTGTTTTGAGTTCATTCTTCATGCACATGAAGTGGGGTGCAATAATCCATTGAATAATTTCGTAGGCATACAAGAAAAAATGATTCGTTCTAGTTTATTACTAATTGTATTTTGTAGTATTAAACATAAGTAGCTGTTGCAGAAGGCGCTCTTTCCCCCTACCAACCCCCTCCCCCACCCACCCTGTAGGCCTACCGACCTATTTTTTGGCGTTGCGACGGGGAGGGGAGGGGAAGGAGGGAAATAGCTAATAATTCATTAGGGGTTATACACACAAAAATTGAACTTGCTAAGTTTTATTGTGCATCCAATAATTTACCGTGTTATAGTACACCATTTTGGAAAAGTACATATTTTTTAAGAAAAATATGCAAATTAGTCTATCAAAAGTGCTTATGATGGGGCTTAATCTTGAAAATAGCTAATAGTTCATTTAGGGGTTATATCGCACGTGACAAGTTTTATTATGCATCCAATACTTTACCGTGTTATAGTACACAATTTTGGAAAATTGTATATTTTTCGCATTTTTAGGAAAAATATGCAAATTAGTATGAAAATCCAGCAAAGGAGAGTGAGAAACTAATACCATTACATAGAGACATGCATCAGGGTGATTTTCTACAATTTTGAAGTATCTACCATGTACAGAGATTGAGATATTGTTAATTTTCTACAAAAAATGCTTAAAAATCATGAAATGTACCCATTTTTTAATCATTTCCTATGCAAATTAGTTCATATTACGCAAGATAGATGTTTCTTTATATGATATGTATAAACTGCTTATATCAGAAAGATATGCTGAAATTTTCTAGTCTGTATCTTGTATAGTTTTTAAGATATAATTTATTTATTTATTATGTACATAAAGATGCTATTTTGATGGTGCCATAAGAAAATAAAGAAAATAAAAGATTTGACCTTTGACAAATGGTCTCCCAATTGCTTTAATGTACGAGTACTAAAATTGGAATATCTCCGCAACTATAGATCCGATTTTAAAAATTCAAAATGCTACGTGCTGCTGTTGATCCCCTCTATCAATTGGTGGGTATTTTAAACCTCTAGACACCAATATAAATTTCCACCTGAAGTGCCTAATTATACTCTCTATAACTCCAAACCAATGTCATTAGGTGGAACAACAACAAAAACTATACCATTTTTGGAATCCTTAGACTAGAAGGGCCACAATATGGTATACATTTCAAATTGATTGGAACTTTGACCCCTGTGGAACCTTAAATTGACCCTGTTGAAAAGTGATACCACATTTGTGATTTTACTACTACCTAGCATTCTTTATGTTCAAACAGAGAGATAGAGTTCAAAACAGGATAGCTTACTTCCAATTCATTCTTTTATTTAATCTTATAGCTCGGAGAAACTGACGAGCACAGAACTAAATAAAGACGAAAAATACACGGTCTTGAACCCGAACCCGTATGTTGCTCAGCTTAGTTCTCAAAAGTGAATTTGAAAACATAATAGCATTTAATGGCCACATATTTTCCTTCACTTAAAGGAGGATGGTCCGATTTAAGTGTATAAAATTTTCATCTTGATAGAAGGGCCTTCACCCCAATATCCTATCTGTAAAGTTTCGCCCCGATATTTCAATCCGTTTTGATGTGAGAGCTAAAAACGCGATTTTATAAGCCCATAGAGGGCTGTGTGAAATTAATATTGGTCGACCAAAATGGGGCATATTTTCGCTCAAAACATCCAAACCAAACATCATTTAGCCCTAAGATTTCACAGGGTAAATGAGAAAAACAGTAGCTTTCCTCTGATATAAAAATTTCGACCACTTCCGGTAAAATCTGGGGTCCTTGGGGACGAGGCTATTAGCGATTGGGCCATGGACCTTTAATTATGGAATAACGGTAATTCTGATATTGGGAAATATGCTATTGGGCTTTTTAAATGCATTGTAAGTCCCTTTGAAAGAAAGAGAACTCATATAGGCAACCAGATCCAGGCATCCTAGTCTATAATTTGACTTTGCATACATAAAATCATGACTTATAAACATATACTTCTCTTGTATCTATCCAAGTACGAGAAATGAAAATCATGTAGTAAAGAACCTTGTCAGTCTTTGGACTTGCTCAAACAGTACTTTTCGGGTGCAGCTGGCTAGTATGCAAACGAATACCTCACTTTTTGACTTTTCAGTGATAAATGTTGTATTTTGGTAGCCATTTTGTAAATTTTTGATACCTTTGCACCCAAAGCCAGAAAGTTAACTGGCATACCAAAATATAAGTCTATCAAACACCTATACTAAAACAGGTAGTGAAATTACTTTTTACAATCCTGGTTTAGACCTATACAATAAGTCTATGGCATTTTAGCGGCCATTTTGAATTTGATCAACATTTACCCCTTGGGCTACAACTTAAGCTGAGAATTTGGTAATATACTTACCAATATATCACCTTCAAGAGACAGTATGTTTAATAAAACTGAATTATTGTGGGAATGTACGCCTAAAATTAAGTTGTTAAGTTTTGTATGATATTTTGGCGGCCATCTTGAATTTGGTCCAATTTTACCCCTTCAGGCTAGATTTTATGATAATAATTAGTGTTAATATACTCAGTTGCAAATGTCTGTGTAGAAGAGTGAGTTAAATGTCTGTTAACTGTGGAAAATTACGAATTTATATCTTTTGACATAATTTTAGTGGTATTCTGGCACCCATTTTGATTTTTTTTTAATTTTGACCCCTTTGCACTCAAAATACAGCAAAGCAACCGGCATTTTCGTGATCAGCATAAAAAATCAGTCTAGAAACAATGTTTCAAATGCTTCTACTAAAAATGCCTCATGAAGTTTCTTTTCATGAATTTCGCCTTGTCTAAAAGGTGCGCGTTCCAATCCTCTTTGGGATGCCCCTGATTTACCCGGAAGAAGTATTGATTTTGATATCAGATGAAAGGCCTTAACTCCCTCATATTTGAAATCTCCTTAGGGTTTCCAATGTCGATAATAACAAATTGCATCATCCTGTGTGGGCACAAGATGACCCCAAAAACTAATATACACAAATTTCTATTCATGGGAAGCTACTAGGGGACAGAAGGGAGTTAAGGGAAACAGATTAAGGGGAAGAGGCATAAATGGGGATTGAGTGCGGGAAGGGCGTGGGGGGAGTGCATGAGTGAGACTGATGAATATAGGAAGTGGGCTGGAGAGAAGGAGTAGATATGGAAGTTTTACGAGGGTGATGGGGAGTGTTAGATAAGGGGGAGAGGGAGTGCTCGGGCTATCCCTGTCTACGTCATACTACTGACGTCACAGCGATCCCATCATGCTCGTCTTCTTTCCCTTTGGGGGCTCACCTGACACGGTGAGATGTCTGTTTGCTCCCGATTCGAGTAGAAATTCACAGGTTTTGGCTGTATTTGTTTGGCCAGAACTAGGGTGAAAACTCTAAGTTTACCGTTAGTTATGTACTGAGTCCGTTTTTCGGATGTTTGGATTGCGATTTCGGGAATTCTGGCCATATTCACTGAAACCGCAGGTTCCAGATTTGACTGCCAAATTCGGAAACCTCGTAAATTTCCCATATAACTATTAACTACTTTGAGTCAATTTGATTTGTTTCGGTGGTGTACACCCTCTTATGTTGTTACTTGTGCGTCTCGGAGGGTAGAACAAGGGGATGGGGTAGATGGGAGGGAGCGGCCATTAATAACACTCTCCTTGGCGAGAGAGGCTGTTCCCTGTAACAAATTTTTGCTTTTTATATCCAGTTTTAAAATATACTACAATAAACTCCATTACTCGAAGGTGTATTTATTTTTAACTGGGTAGTCTCACTAACTTTAATCAGGGTTCAGGGTCATAGTTTCTACGAATCCAATTCTTTTGTGTGCCTTACATATTTTGTGTCCAGACAAGCTTATCCCTTGATTGGTCCAGACCATTTCTAGAAAGTTACTCCTTATATATAGTTAAAAAAATCATTTTTATTTCTTTGAGGCTCCTTAGAATCCTTAGTTACGTGATCCAGCAGGCCCATTGTGCCAGCGTTTCTATAGGCCCTTTGACACGATAATTACCCTCCAAGGCCCATCTTTGAAGCCAGGTCATTATCCTAGTTAATGCCCTCTTCTTTGTTTGGTCTCGCAGTAATTCCTCTTTTGTCCTTCTCTTCAAGGACTGGGTTTCCCCCCCCCCCCCCCCTTTGTTGTAAATTACGCCTTCGAGAAGGACAATTATCTGAGTGTACTTGATTTTTGTGGGGGGGGTTTTTTTAATTCCCGTTTGGTTGGGCCAGTGCTTATCGCTTTCTAATGACATCACTGCTCTTGCGGGATGCCGCTCATTAACTTGAGTTGGGATACCCATCCGACTGGCTGGCGCCATCGATCGTGTACTAGAGAGTCCTCCTTGCCTGTCCTACTGTGAGGGACTAGCGGGGAATCACTGGGATATGCTCGAGGGCGAACAGAAATTCTCACACAAGGAGTTTCCGTGTGCAGGTCGGCACGGTTCGGGGCTTAACGTCTGTTAAGGCGGGGCTGTGGTGCTCGCCCCCAGCACTTCAGGCTTCGGTCCCGGTTGTGGCCGCAACCAACACCACTGCGGCAGCCTCGGCTGCCATCGCTCCTACTGGGGATCGCATCCGGGCTTGAACCCCGCTGTGGGAGCGCACTTGGAGCTGCCTCAGTCCCAGCCATATGGGACAGAGGTGGCTTCATGCCTGGCTATGCCTCGCCCTTCGGGGCTTGAAGCTCACCGGGCTGAGGCTGGTGCTTCCCTTTCGGGGGAGGCGCTGCCTCAGGAGCCGCCTAGGTCTCTCGGGACCGGGGTAGCTTCGGGCTCGGCTGAGCCTCCCCCTTCGGGGCGGGAGGTTCGCCAGGCTGAGGTAGGCGCTCTCCCTTCGGGGATGATGCCTCCTCCGGTGCAGGCAACTGCACCTGGCGATGCTGCAGACAGTGCTCGTCCGCCGGCCTCCGGGGCTGGCTTGGGCTTGAGCACTGGTCCGGCGTCGGTCATCCGCGGCTCCCTTCTGGGAGCTGCGGTGGCACCAACCCGGTCTGGGTTCGGGGCTTTCCCCGCGGCGGGGGCACTTTTTGCCTCTGCTGCGGGATGGGCTCCGAGTCCGGCGCAGGCGGGGGCGTTTGCTCCCATGCCTGTGGGGTTGATACCAGGACTGACACTGGGAGCGGTACCTGCCGTCTCCTCCGTGTCACGGGCCGTGGTCACCCAGTCTTGCTTGGCGCCTACTTCCATGACTTCGACCCTGCCTGCGGCCGGGATCTCGTCCACTGGGATGGGGTCTCAGCTTGCGGGCTTACGGTCCGGGGGCGATGGGCTTCTGTGCCGCCGTGCCTCAGCCTTCGCTTGCTGGTCCCCCATGGGTTGCCAACCTGGGTTGGCAACAAGGGGGGGGGCAGGCATGATCCCTGTGGGTCATGGCGTGTATCCTGGGTCCATTCTAGGGCAGGCAGCTGCGTACGGGCAGCAGCCAGCTCAGGGTTGGACTCGGGGTACGGGCCCTGGCTTCGGGGTTCGGCCACCGCCTCCACCAGGCTTTGGGTACCCGCTCGACTCGGGGTACCCTAGGGGTGTTGAACCTCGGGCGTATCCCCCCGCATTGCCTTTTGGCATAGCCGGCCCTATGGGCGTTCCATGGGCTGGTTACGCGGGTGTGGCGGCAGGGTACCCTCCGGGCTTGGTTCTTGCGACTCAGCCTGCG
This sequence comes from Ophioderma brevispina, assembly GCA_023653785.1. Lineage (NCBI taxonomy): Eukaryota > Metazoa > Echinodermata > Ophiuroidea > Amphilepidida > Ophiodermatidae > Ophioderma > Ophioderma brevispina. The sequence continues at coordinate 19,704 of JAMKCH010026967.1, forward strand.
GTGATGCAGGCTCAGCAGCCTGTTGTGTCACGGGCGCTGTTGTCACAGCCAGCTTCCTGTCCTCCTCCAGCTCCCCTCCCGTGGCGCCTGCTTCTGTAGCGGGCACCACAGCTACCGAGGATTCGGATGCTTCGTCGGCCTCTGGCGACGATGGCTCCGAGAAGTCGGGTTCGGGTGCGGAGGCGGCCAAGGATCCATCCCCATGGATGAGCTGGTGAAGTAGATCTCTGCTTCACTGTTGGATTCCAAGGCGGATGGGTTTACTGAGCTCGGTCCACGCCAGGTGTTTGAGATTCTTTCAGAGGTCTTTTTGACCTTTGATCTCTCGTGCGCTGAGCAGACGGTCTTGCCTGACAGCGACCCGATTTGTTTGGGTGCTGCGGCGGAGACCTCTGCTCGGGTGGCGTTGACTCTGCCTCAGTCCTTTCACAAGAGGTGGACCAGTGCCTTGTCCCCGGATAAGGCGTGGTCCAGGCGCGAGCGAAGAGTTGATCTGGTCCTTCGAGTTCCTTCGGAGGACTGCAAGAAACTCTTCGCCGTGCCGGACTTCGAGCGGGAGGTCCGCGAGTGTCTCCCTGCGGGGGGACGGTCTAGCCTGCCTGCCCTCTCAGGGTTCTGGAAGGGTGAGCTGGCCGACATCGACGGACGGCTTCGGTCGCTCATGCGATGCTCGGCGTTTTCAGCTTATACCCACTTGAACTTCTTGGGATTGCGGCGGCTGGGCCGGGAGTCACCCGAGCAAACTCGGGTATCTCTCGCCACGGGTTTGGCGTCGCAGTCGCTGGACGGGGCCATGGCTCTTGCGTCGCATACCTTGGTGTGGCGACGCGGGAACGTCTTGGCTCATCTGGCGGCCTCTTCTCCTCAGCTGGCCGACAGCCTCAACAGGGTTTCCCTGTCGGGGTCTTCTTTGTTTGGTTCGGAGTTGAAATCTGCCATTGAGCAGGTTGCAACTCTGATCACGAACGAGAAGACCCTTGAGGCTGGGCTCGCCAAGGTACAGGGGAAGGGCAAGGGTGCCTCCTCAAAGAATTAAGGTTCTTCTAAGAGGAAGGCAGCCAAGCCCTCGCTGGCCACTCCGACGACTTCCGCTGCTGTTGCTCCGCCAGCCTGTAAGGCGTTCTCTGGGACGTCTGGGGGCAAGCGGAAGCGCGGCAAGGGGAAGTGCCAGACCTCCAAGCATTCTGCAGGGAGTCTGGCGTTTGACGGGTTGGCGGCCACTGTTCCGGGACCACTGTCCACGGAGCTTCCACCGGGGGGTTTAGTCAGCCTCTCAGACATAAACGGATGGGAAATGGTGTTCACTTTATGTTTGAAGTGGTTTCTGGACTAAAATTTTCCGGGGAACACGATCCCTCCGGCCGTTTTTTGAAAAAATGTGCCCAAAGTGCTTTTTCCGGGGGTGCTCCCATTTTGGGGGTTGAAATTAACTTTTCAGTATCCTGTAGCCAATTATTGTAATTTTGGTGTGCATTTATATGTTTTCAGCCATGACAAAACGATTGCAATCATTTTCAAAATCCAAAATGGCTGCCGTATGCCTGAAAATTCAAAATGGCGCCCAAAATTACACTTTCTAACTAAATGAGAATATGACACTGTGTACTAGCAGTTCTAATGATTTCAGTGTCAATTTAGATGTGTTTGGGTACAAAGAATACATTTTTGTCGTTTTCAAAATTCAAAATGGCCGTCAAATACAAGAAAATCCAAAATGGCTGCCATGAAATGACACATAAATTGGCCAAAGTATAGTTATGGCATAATACACTCCCAATCGTTCGAACTTAAGTGTACATGTTTTCTATCTCTCTAGATACTTCTTGACATATCCAGCAAATTACAACAGTTTTTGAATATCCAAAATGGCTGCCGTTTGCCTCAAAATTCAAAATGGAATCCAAAATGTCACTTTTTGACCAAATGATCATTTCACGGGTCAGTTGATGCCAATTGATTAAGCTTGCCCTCTGCAGTTGTAGCCCAATTAATAGTTTTACCCCTCAGTACTCAGTACAGTGTCTTTCGTGTGTGAGTGCTATAGCCTCCCGGTGACGAACACTCACATATGAAATTTATATGGGTGTAAGGCTGGCGCTTCTAAACACGGGCATTCAGTGACAGAGGACGTGAAAACAGTGGGGTCTTTGGGTGAGAGACATCCGAATTGCCGCAAAAAAAAGTTTTCGGGTGACAATTTTGCTAACTCTTCCCAAAAATTGAGTCTTTGGATGAACGTTTTGCAAAAGTTTCTGAAAAATAGAGGTCTTTGGGCAAAATATTTCAAAATTTCCCCCAAAATTTGGGGGTCTTTCGGTATGATTTGCCAAAAAATGGGGTCTTTGGGTGAAACTTTTTTTTTAAAATGGGGTCTGGGAGCCCCCCGGGTGTTGGCCTCACTGATATTAACATGGCATTTATATATTCAGCACATTAAATGATTGTACGGGATGGTATTTCTTGTTCCTATATTATATAAGCCAAATAATATTGTATTCTCAATCAATGAACAAGTTAAAGCCTAAAGGTGCATTTTGTGATCCTCAGCCTCGTCCCCCGACTTGCCTTAAAAAGTTGAGATTTTCATATCACCTGAACCGTTGGCCTAAGTATAGTGTGTGTGCCTAATCATACGTGTAAATTCAATCTACTCTGGAAGAAATTCGCAATTTTGCATTTTCTGTCTGAAATTACAGGGCAGCGTGATACAAACAGTTGCTCAAAAACATCAAAACGAACTGTCAGAATCAACTGAAATTTTTAAAATCTTTCTCGGCGATATCTAGATCAAGCAAAATTACATTTAGCAATGTTATCACATATAGCAATAACAATCAAAAAGATTAAGAAAACAACATCACACATAATTATAATTTTGCTAAATTATTTGTCATTTGGGATGGAATTTTGAAGTTTTCTGGTATAATCCAGCAATTATTTTCTGACTTTGTGGCCCAAAACAAACAAATAATAAGGGGCGGCGCCAGGGTAAAATCATTGGAGGGCGAAACATCATAGGGGCGAAACAGTAGGTGGCAACCGCCCCTGCCACCCTCCTGGCGCCACCCCTGCTGAAATAATTTCACTAGTATATGTATCGGCTATCTCACTTCACAATTCATTTAAAAAAAAAGGTTCACCACTGTCATCCAAAGACCCAATTTTTGTTGGCAAAATTTCACGCTGACCCATAGGCCGCTGTGTTGTTATTTCTGTCCGTTTATACAAAATTTCAAATTTCTTACAGAGTAGATAGAATTTGATTAGGCACACACACACTATACTTAGGCCAACGATTCAGGTGATATGAAAATCTCAACTTTTTAAAGTAAGTCGGTAACTGACGTGTTGGCATAGTGGTTAGAGTTTGCCCTCACACAGTAGGAAGGTCGCGGGTTCGAATCGCGGCCGGTCTACCAACGACTTGATACCTACTCCCCTTCTTGTCAGACGCCGGCATATAGAATGGACTAGGGAAGTAAACACGCGGAGCTACCAAAGATTAACCCCCTAACTGTAGCTTTCGGCTGTATTTGGCAAACGCATTGCATAGGGTTATGGAAACGGGAGATTGGCGGCCGCCTTCTTTCTGCGCATTTTCCCCCTGGCCATTTTGACGGGGCCCAAGAGGCTTAGGATCACAAAATGACCTTTAGGCTTTCAACTTGGTCATTGATATATGAGAATATATGTTTGGATTAGATAGAACAAGAAATAGAATCTTGTTGCCAATCATTTAATGTACTCACATATATATAAAGTGCCATGTTGATATCAGAGGTGACGCGTAGGCTCTATCACCCAAAGACCTATTTTAAAAAGGGTTCAGCCAAAGCCCCGCCCTTTTTTTGGCAAATCTTACCACTCGCGTACTCTACTACAGAACCAAATTTTTTAGAAAATTTTGAAATTGTGTTGTCAAAGACCTCTATTTTTTAGAGAATTTTGCAAAACTTTCACACCCAAAGACCCATTTTTTGGGAAGATTTAGCAAAATTGTCACCCGAAACTCCTATTTTTGGGGGCAATTTGGATGTCTCGCTCTCACACCCAAATACCCTATCGTTTGCACATCCTCTTGTGTCACGAGTGCCCTGATTTTTGGAAGTGCCAGCCTTAAAACCATAAAATTTCGTATGTGAGTGTTCCCCCCGGGAAGCATAACTATTAATGTCTACACCTAGCTGGGCATACTCCTCCCCCACTTTGGAGGTGGACGCGTAGGCCTAGTAAGGCTCTTAAGACCCACATTTTCAGCATTGTTGTCACCCAAACCCCATTTAAAAAAAAAAAGGTTCAACAACCAAAGACCCCATTTTTTGGGTTTGGCAAATTTTACCACTGTCAACCGAAGACCCCCCTCTGATTTTTCAGAAAATTTTGCAAAAGCAAAACTTTAACCCAAGGACCATTTTTAGGAAGATTTAGCAAAATTGTCACCCGAACCTAAACCCACTTTTTTTTGGGGGAGGGGCAATTCGGATGCGAAAAGAAGACCCCAATTGTTTTTCACGTCTTCTGTCACTGAATGCCCGGGTTAGGAAGCGCCAGCCTTACACCATAAAATTAAAAAACCAAAAATTTTCATATGTTAGTGTTCGTCAAAACACCGGGAGGCTATAGCACTCGCGTCACGAAGACACTGTACTGAGGGGTCAACTAGTATGAGCTAAACAACTGCAAGAGGCAGCTTAGTAATTGGCATCAACCTGACCCGTAAATGATCATTTGGTAAAAAAGTGGAATTTTGGGACGGCCATTTTTTATTTTGAGGACACGCAGCAGCCATTTTGGAAATTCAAAAAACTTTACAATTTGCTGGATATGTCAAGAGGGTATCTAGAGAGAGTAGCAAAGCAGGGGTAGGGGGGGGCACTAAGTTCAAGTACGAATGGTGGGGTATTAAGCCATAACGATAACATTTGGCCAATTATGCGTCATTTCTAAGCAGAGCAAGCCATTTTGATTTTTCTTGTATTTTACGGCCATTTTGAATTTTGAAAACGGCAAAAATGTATTCCTTTGTACCCAAACACATCTAAATTTGACACTTAAAATCACTAGAACTCTAGTACACCGTGTCATATTCTCATTTAGTTAGAAAGTGTAATTTTGGGCGCCATTTTGAATTTTCTGGTACAAAATAATGGCAGTCCATTTTGGATTTTGAAAATGATGCAATCGATTTGTCATGGCTGAAAAACATATAAATTACAATACAATAATTGGTTCAATGATCCTGAAATTAATTTCGACCTCCAATAGGAGCACCCCCCGGAAAAAGCACTTTGGGCACACCATTTGTTTTTTCAAAAAAAAACGGCGGTGGATCGTGTTCCCCCCCGGAAAATTTTAGTCTAGAAACCACTTCATCAAAACATAAATTGAACCCCTTTCCCATCTGTTTATGTCTGAGAGGGCTGACCTATTTGTTTTTGGTTTTCCCTACTGTTTTCTATGTTCTTCTTGGAAGGCTTTCTACAAGTAATCAAGTGCAAAATTTAGACAACTTCATGTGCTCAGAAAATCTTCTGTGTCCCCTGAAAGTGCACAGGTGGCTCATTCCATGTCCACATTTCGAGATTTGCACCGCGCACGTTCGTGGATTTTTTTTTTCGCTTTAAGTGTTGGTAGTGTAGACTTGATGAGATAGGAAATCCTGGAGAATTTTGAGCGCCATAGGTCCATTTCGTTTTCCCCCGCTAGAAGCAATTGGAATTTAGGGGGTCACCCTCAAAAGTGCCTCCCAATGTGAAAGACTAGTTTAGGAGGGCACAGATTAATAAATGGCGCCCTCCACAACATGAAAATCACTACCTATGGTAATATTGAGTGTATGAATTTTCAATCTGGCATCAGGAAGTTCATAGCTGTGTTTACTTTTTAGAGTTAATTAGGCCTAAATATGCGCCTTTGTTCATGGGGGCCAAACTGTGGTGGGGGGGGGGTCATAACTCCAAAAGTAATAAAATTTTATTGTCCATCTTTGGTCAATCAGGAGTTACATAGTAGAACTTTAAACAAATACAATTATGAACACAGTAAGAAAAGTAATAAGTGGGGTACGGCCCCTTGAAAATGGCAATTGTACTTTTTGACACATTTGACCCAACTGAAAACCAATGTTGCCATTCGACACCACCCCTCAACTTCACATATGTTGAAGATGTATCAATAAAAAAGTAGCGCTCAACTCCTTCTCCTTGAAAGGAAATACACTTGGTGCTTATTGTTCAACCCAACCCACCCCCAAAATACACACTCTATATAGTCACACACACACCATCGTATATGTGACCAGAGGTCATTGTAAAGGCAAGTGTATATCCACATATATCATTCTGAGGGGATTTATCAACATCAAAGTGTCCTTGTGCTGAATTACTGAAGACATCAAAAACACCAAGGTGGTTCTTTCAAGCTGATTAGTGTAGTTCTTTGGATGAGGTATCTTCAACATATCTGAAGTAGAGGGTGATCTGTCGTATGCCACAGTGATTTTCCAGGGGGGCCAATAATGTCAACAATGCAAATTAGGATTTTTCAACATAGGCTGTAGCTCACTTATTTAGCTTACCTGATGTATAGTTATATACTGGTAGAAAGTCATGCAGGGTGCCTCAGATTAACAAGAAAATCAAGGTTCCATTACAAGTTTATGGCCTTCTCGAAATTGTCTTTCGCATCGCACAGCATTTTTGGTGTTGACCCCCCTAAATTTCTGAATGCTCCTGCAAGCGAAACGAAAGGTGGTATGAAAGCTCCAAATTTCAGACTTAATTTCTAATCAATATCTCTACAGCTCCAAAAAAGAAAAAATCCAGAACTGCTTGCGGTGCAAATCTCGAGTGTTGACATGGAATAGCCCAGGTGTGTTTTAGCCAGATTCAATCATCCGTGGACAAAATGGAGTTTCATAAATGTTTTGAGGAAATCTATATTTCCAGAACCACAAAATCAAAATTGTTGAAACAAAGAGATAGGTGATTGCTTAAAAGTTTTAAGTTTCTGCGTGTATTATGTTGAAATGTGTTTTTACAGAACGTTTGTATAATTTCAGAATGAAGTACAAAAATCCGTATTTATCAAAAGACGAAAACTCGCCAAAGCTTGGGACATCATCAAAGTATGGGATGGAAGCAAATTCATTTTACCATGGAAACGATTCTTGGCACTGACACAGGTAGTTGAGCCCACACGCAGTCTTGTTCAAATTAGATTAATATGGAGAGTATTGGATGACGATTGTGATGATATTATCAGTAAGTGTTGCACTGGATACGCATCTTATCTATGTTAGTAAATCTTTCTAACGAGTTTATAATCGTGTAATCGGTGAATTGGACTTCACATTGGACTTTACTTCACATACAAAAAAATACTTAGTAGCCTAGTAATAAATCGGTGTTATTGTATTTAAAAAAAGATAGGTTTAGTCTTTGCAGCTGAATAACACACTGAACTGTAGGGTAATCTTTGCCGTTACGATGTGTTTTTAAGTCCATGAATTTACAATACATTGAAAAAATGTTTGTTTTGATTGATGCACTTGGTAACTTCTTCGAATCTCACAGTGCATCCCTAAAAGGTCACTAAAAGCTCCAGACGGCTTAGTGCAGCATCTATGGCAGGCTCTATGTCCTGCAACTCGCAAAAACCTGTTTTTTCGACGAGAATCCAGGGTTTTCAATTGAAAAACATGGATTCTCGATTGAAAAAAAAAAACAGGTTTTTCAGCGAGAATCCATGTTTTTTGACCGAAAAACTTTGTTTTCCGATAGAAACTTGGTATATTGGCGAGAATCCATGTTTTTGGATTGAAATCCTGGATTTTGTCGATCGAGAAACCGTGATTCTCCGCGAAAAACCATGAAAAAAGTATGGACATTGAACGCCATAATTAGCGGGGTCGGTGTAGTCTGGGGAATAATCTGTAGGGCCTGAACACACCCGCTGCTACTCATACCTGCGCTGATCCGCCCCGCCATGTACACGCGAGTAAGCTACAAGCCACACCTTATCGCAGTCCCAAAGGGTCACAAGTAGTGCCACAAACGCGTTGTAAGAAATGCACAACGCGTTGTGCAAATTGGGTCGCGTTGCTGAAATTCGTCAACGTGTTGCCAAAATTCACGACGCGTTGCGGTTTCGCCAATCAGAATGTGACGCACAACGTTTTGCAAAGTTTCTTACAACGCGTTGCGAGCATCCACAACGCGTTGTGGTCTATCGTATCGCTACAACCTAACGACACGCTGAAGGCCACAACGCGTTGTAGACTTTGTAAAGGCTACTTGGTCAAATACTTTGGCACGCGTTGTGAGTCTATTCTTTTCAAATACTTTAGAATTCATTATTCTGATTGGCTGACATCCGCGACGCGTGCGAAATCCGGCAACGCCGGTGATGTGCGGCAATCGTTATAACGCCCAAGGTCCGTTCATACAGCACTGCGGCAAGGTGCGGTGCGTCAAATTTACCGCATTTTTATCCCACTTCGCGTCGCAGAACTGATCGATACATCGACAAGCGCATGTCATCGCAGTTCACCTTCCGCTTCAAAACTGTGGTGGCCTACAACAAACTGAGGCAAATTTACCTAAAATTTGCCGCACCGCCACGCGTCGCAATGAAGTTAAATTAAGATAAGCAAAAACATACGTGACATGTATTGCTTCTGGGATTATTTATTATTCAGATCAAAGGCAATTTTTACAAGTGGTTGCCTCACTTACCGGTGAGGCTATTAGAATTCAAAATCAGCATCCAATTTTTTGGAGAAGTGATGCCTACCTGTTTTAATTCACAACCAAGCGTTATGTTGCGGAGATAGTCAACATAGGTAAGATTCAAAATAACGAAAACAATACAAAGATCTAAAACGCATTCTTAAGCACAAAAAAGTCATTAATCATGGAAGCTTTATTCAAGTCAGATTGAATAATTTAAATAAGCAGAAATTATCAATACGAATTTACCCGAACTTGTAACGTTACAGTTTCCTTTAATCGGCTAATTTTTGTTTTAATTTTTAACTTCAATTGTTATCGTTATACCTATTCCAGGTCAGAAGAATAATGTTAACATTTTACTTATTTTGTTGTTTTATTGTGTGTTTATCATGTTTTAAATTCCCTTTGTGGTAACACGTTATATTTATATTTGAACATAAGATAGAGACCTTTTATATTTAAATTCTTCTTCTTCCTTATCGTTTCCAACACTGATTCTCAATATTCCAGCCAAGTTGACCGTGTACAACGTCTTGCTGTATTCACTTCACTGATTCCGCAATTTCTTTGTGGCATTGTTGCTCCAGCAGTGGGCAGACCCAAGAGATGTTCCATTGTCTGTGGGCTGCTCCACAACCACACGTTATTGTCTGTCTGCTTCCGGGTAGCCCCACTTCTGCAAGGAAACCTTAGATCGGCCCGTTCTGGTTCTCAAGCTTTTTGAGCATCGCCATTCAGCCCATGAGGAGCAGCTCCAGGTGAGAGATGTTATTTGGTTGATAGGAAGTCTTTTCTTTCCACAAGGCGACTCTCTTAAGCCCTACCCCCCCCCAGGGGGGCTCCTTAGATAACTGTTTCAAGAGGGTTTTTACTTTGCTTAATAAACTCTCTTTGATTTAAGGCGGTTGGCAGCAGTATCTTTCCAGACATAGGATGCTTCACATTATACTTGACAACTACGCTCTTGGCATGCTCGCTACGCTACGACGGATGTCTGGTGGAGCAATTCATCAGTAGTATAAGGTTTTCCGTTGTATGTTCGTGACTGCGTCTCTGTGATATCGGCAGGAGGCCATTAACGCTGAAGCAAGCTTCTTAGCATGGGTCTTTCACCCCCCCCATACAGGACAGGCATACTCGGCACATGAGTAGCACAGAGCAAGTGCCATCGATCTTGGGTATTATGCGAGCACCCTATCGTTATTCCAGTGGTTTGCTCAAGATGTTTTTGCGTGAGCATACTTTACTATTCGTCGTCTCGATGTGGGTCTTATAATAGAGAGTGCGCTCCAAGGTGGTAACTCCTAGGTAGACAGGGTATCACAGTGCTCCAGGGTTTTTCCAGACCAGCGGAACTTGAGCTGACGTTTGGCTTCACGGTTGCGATAGATGGAAAATCACCACACCTCGGGGTCTTATGGATATGCACGTCGTGGTTTCCTCATTAATAAGGAGTGATTCATCCAAAGATTTGTAGAGTCTCTCTTCAACAAATGGAATTCTGATCTTGTGCGATAATTCCAAGATAGTCTGCATAAATAACGATAGGGCTAGTGCACTCCTACACACACGAGAAATAATTACAACAGGACTGTGCTAAAAATTCGCATGTTTAATATTAAAAACAGACACCATAATTTATGTACCAATTGTAAACTGTAATGTAAAAATGTTACATAATTATGTGTAACAAGGGCACATAAAATATATGTATAATCAGTTGTGTAAACATTTCCCCAAATCATTGTAAAAAATAAAACACCATATTTATGTAATAATTCTTGTCAGAATATGTAATCTTCCACTTGTTATGTCTGTAAATATTTGAACTAAATTATGTAATCTTTTACAATAAATTATGGAACATTGAAACAACTTATGTAAAATGTACATGTAAAATTATGTAAACATGTGAACCACAACATTATTGAAAATGTTTACATAATATGATTGTAAATTAGGGGAAAAATAATGCACACAAATTAGTCACACAGACACTTCAGACAAGAATTCAACAAGTTTATTCAGCTAAAAAACAACACGCTATATAGAGTGATGACAATTTGGGCACCTTCCACGGGGTGAGAGGCGAGTTAATACAAATGACAGCTGTATGTTTTTACTGTATAATACTACAGTGGTAAACACTGTTGTTATCGTATGACCCACTTCATATGCAAAATGGGCTTACTATAATCTCACTTCCTTTATTTATCCAAACGTATGACCCTTTGTGTTCACTTGACTGAGATAAAGCTTACTTTCTGTCCATGACCCCATCACCTGAGAATTATAAGAAGCTCATATTCCCTGGTCCAAAACATGATATATTGTACACAAACGCATCGTAATCGATACAAATAGAACAATACGTTAATATAAGTCCCCATCCCCACGACTTCCTAGCCCGAGGTTGCTCTGGCTTTTTCCGCAATGATAGCCCCCTACTATCTCCTCTCGTTGTTAGGAGGAGGTACGGAACGACGGTGCAAACGCTCCGGAAGATCTAACACGACTCCTGCGGCTACGCCCCTCTCCCAGATCCTCCATTTTCAATAGTGCCGAGCTCGCTCGTGCCGTGACATGACTTCACCTAATTTTATGTAACTGTTCGTCTAACTTTTAACCGCGCATTTACAAACTTACTACTTTGGTTTACAAACCACATTGGTAAATGAGTTTTGTTTATCAATGATTTTTTTTTTTTTTCTTTTTGTTTTTTTTCTTTTTACAAAACGATGTGTAAATTTTACATACAATAATAAAATAATATAATGCATATCAAATTTAGTTATACTTTCACATAATGTTATGTACGGTATATTTACCAGCTTTGCTAAAATAAGTAATTTTCTACATAATGGCCGGTACATATATTTTTTACAGCGTGTTTTCTGTGTGTAGGTTGGTCGTTGGTATAGATATTGAACAGGAGATGTGCAACGCACGCTCCTTGTGGTAGTCCATCTTGAGTCTACGCCATCGTCTCTTCTTCGCTCCTATCGGAACAAGAACAGCCTGTTTTCCAGCAATCCCTTTTGATAGCTTCAGTCAGCGATGTCCTTGGTGATTTCCAGAATCTTATGGATTAGCCATCTGTGATGAACATGCCTAGGCTGCTGATAGCGACGAACACATCTCCGTGTACCATACCCCATCTCAAACCATTCCTCAATGGGTTGAGTTTAGTTTGATACCTTGGCTTGTTGTTGATTGCCCTGTCGCTGAAACCTGCTTGTTTTGTTATGATGTGTTCGTCTATCAGAGGTGCAATACGGTTACAGGAAACGTCAAGATCTTGTAATTATTGCTGAGTATGATATGGTCTATAGCGCTTGGATTGGATGGGTCTTTCCCAGGCTGTAGGAGTGCCATACCATGTGCTTTTCTCCTATCTTTGGAACCTGTGGGAAATAAGGCGCACTTGTAGAGGCTCAATACGCAATTCCTTTGCTACGGGCCGAAAAGTTTTCATCTGCTCAGTTGAGATGTTGTTAAGGCCGACTTGCTGGTTTAGCATACCGGATTTCCACTTATTCGTCCATGTTGAAGGGGGCGAGTGAACCAGGGTCGCCACTACACCTCTTACGGTCTAGTTTGATCATCTTGG
>JAMKCH010026968.1:0-18288 GCA_023653785.1 Ophioderma brevispina
TTTGGGGATGCTGCTTTTTTAACCGGATGGAAAAAAATTTCAAAAATAAGTGTAATCATCTCACTCCAATTATTTCACAAATAACCACTTGTAATGCCCCAATCAAGCATAATTGCTTACTTAGTCAAAACCATTTGAATTCTTTTGGTTAAAAACAAATCCAATTTATTCTGACGAATGATTTTGATCTGTTATGACAAACAGCATTTTTTTATATCACGACCTTATGCATTTAAGTGATTTAAACTATAAAGTAATTACTTAGGTTGGAATGGCTCTATATTTGGTTGCACATTATACTTGACCCCAAAACAGATCCTGTTTCGAATCCCGGCTTATGGACATGGCACAGAGTGTTAAACCATTCCCAGAATGCTTTACAGTTACACCTGTACTTGACAATACAAGCATTGGTGGTTACACCCATAACCGGGGGAGGGGAATTGACCTAAATAGCAGTACGGGTATGTGCAAAGACAGTCAAGACCCCTGCAGTTCGCACCTCTTCTGCAGTCTGTCGACCCCTGTTCATTATATTTTCAGTTTATTAAGACCCCTACTTTGCCACAAAACCCACAAAATTTTAGCTAACATTTTGGAAATTTACCAATTCTTCAGCTCTTAAACCTCAAATTCGGCCAAAATAGTCCCAAGTCCAGCGCTGATGTGTGCAAGTTAGTATCCATCTGCGTTCTGGTCAAGCCTGGCTCATGACCTGTTCCGACTTATGATATGCCATAGGAGTTGTGTTGTGATCAATGTGATCAGTGGCTCGAACATGAAGTTAGCGTGAGCCAGTTGACCTGGCAACGGCATTATTCTAAGTGCTTACATCAGCGAATAAGTTGGCCACAAATCAGCTCCGAAGACCCTAGCTTTGCGTCAAAATTTAAATCACAGCCCGAAGGGTTGGCGCTTTAGCGCACCAGGCTTACCCAAACCAAAGTTGGAGTTACCCCTGCCCCCCACCCCTGCGGTTAGTGTTTCCAATTCTGTAACACAATATCTTGCAAGAACATGGTCAAAAATTCCTCGGGGTACTATATTTACTGTGCTAAAAAGAATAAAAAGCTTGAGCTTGCATGTGTTGGGTGAAAAAAGGATCTGTATGGGGGGTCATGTGATCACTTAAGGTGCAGTGTAATGAATGATGGGATGTGTTGGAGATCGTCGGCCTGGAATCTGCACCTACCAATCATGTGGCCTGTTGCCTAATTGATGCCTAAGAAGCGTATTTAAGTAGGCACTACAGTGTTTGTTTGCCACTGGAATGTTATAAATGTTTAATGGTATAAAGCACAAGCTAAGGGGACAGACAAGACAGGTGCTTGCTCGTGCTCTGAGGGTGATGCAATAATATGTTGCACAGGCGCTAAAAATCTTGCCAAAAGGTCAAAGACGATGACAAGTGCAATGTTGTTGTAGCACTGCGATATATAGTATTGTATCAGAAAAAAAATCCATGTCATAATTAATTATTTATTGTTATAAGCTGACTTTCCTCTCGCATCAACGGTCAAATTGCAACACAACTTGCAAATAAGTGATGGACCCTTCGCTGTAGTCTAGAATTACTCGCAACTGCTTCATCAAAGTCTTGTGACATTTTTTTCCTCTAAGATACAATCTCAAAATTTACTTGCTCTTTTGGCTGCTACGGTGGTACACTTAATGATGGTTAGGTTCCTTTGCTTTCTTCCTTGTGTAATGTAGTGAACAGTGGTGGGGTGTACTTGTTGTGTATGCATTTTCTGACATAGCTATAAATAAAAGGCAGGTCCTACGAACATCTTTGTGTCTACCGATCACCCTACTATCTGTTATAGAACCGGTTTCATTACGATCCAATTCCGATTCTGATTTTTTTAATCCTCATTCATTGAATGGATGGATTATTGCCATCGGGAGCGGCGTGTTGTAAAATGTCGCTCTTATTTGCGAACTAGTCGGCCGTTTTATTCCGTTTTCCCCCAAAATTCGGCAAATTGTTTTGGAGGTAGTGGGGCTTTCGCCGTAGGTTTTTTTTTTTTGGAATTTTAGTTGACGGTAGCAATTTGGGTGACTTTTGTATCTTTTTGTCAAGTTTTTGGACTCATCTGATGCCGATGCTTGTCTTCTTTCTTACTGAAAGCTATTGTTTTGTGTTGCACCTATTACCCGTTTCTAGTGGGGTTCTTCGGCGAAAATGAAAGGGTGATCGTGTTACCAACTTACCATATCTACCAAGCGCTTACCAGGGACTGAGGGCAAACACAAGTGCGAGTTCATTGACTTGAGTGATTAGTTGTAAACAAATTTCCTGATGAAGGGCGCCCGACTATTATAGAGATGACCAAAAGAAGTTGTTTACTTGAGATCAGACTTCAGTTATGGTAATAACTCGGGGTATTTGCAACCAAGTCTCAAAGAATTTTCAAGCAAAAGTATTACTTTGCATACTTAGTTAAAGCAAAAACTTCAAAATATTAGTCCGTACCTTAGCAAATTTGGTATCGGGTATCGTTCCTTGCCAGAAGGAAGCTTGGTTCCCATTATGGCATTTATTCTGACTATGCATAGTGTTATGGTATAGGCATGGGGGAAAAGTTGGGGTTGGTGGTGTTGGTTTCGACGGCAACGTTTAGAAGGTTTAGGTTATGGATATATGGTTATATTTTTGGAAGGTGCTTCTGATGAAACAATTTTGGTGTCGTGAGAAATCGTATCTGGTTGTCAATATTAAGTTCTTGTTGGCTGTTTCGATACAATGGACATTGCTGCCGACAATGTATACCATATGACCGCGGGCTGTTCCCTAAACGATGTAACATGACGTTGACCGTTTAAGGGCACCTTGAAAACTGTTGCAAACGACAGTCTGGAATTACAATACAATACAATAACAAACGGCATTGGATATAGCGCCTTCTCAAAACAAGGTCAAAGCGCTTTACAAAATAGAGAGTTAATAATATTTGCCTACAAACATGGTTCATCTTTTACAATACCTGTTGTATTACTATGAGATAAGACGTAACATCAAACTATAAAATAAAAAAAAAAAAAAAGAAAACAGCTGCATAATTAAATATCATGTGAGGCAATAACAAAAACCACATTATAAGGTGTCCTTGAAAGTTGAAGGCACTTTAATATATTAGGTTTTAAGATAGAAAATATTCGATCTAAAATATGATAAACAAAGTGCAAATGTTGAAACCGTTCTGGAATTTATAAGTGGTCCTGGAAAGTTGAAGGCCACTCTAATATATAGGTTTTTAGATAATAAATATTCGATCCTATAAATATGATAAACAAAAGAGGTATTCACTTGCGACAGCGGTGGGCATACTCGGAATATATAACCCTTACATGGGATTACTATATTCTATTGCGAGTTGGGACGACAAAAACGCTGCGCTTATTTTGACGGGTTTGAGGATATTTGTGTCACGGTGCTCACTACATGATTGGCCTTACATTCGACTTTGTACCCGTTTAATATCCCGCTTCGTTGAAAAGGCGGTAAATGTTGAAATAAGTGGCGGTAAGCAATATCAATACTAAGTGAAATCTTTGGAACCATCTGCCAGAAATTAATTACATTTGACTAGGAAGATCCTAAAAATTGTCAACAAGATTCAGTGAAATTTGTCAATATATCCTCTATTTGTGATAGAGGATATTCCCTCAAAGTGGCCTTGAAACATACGAAAATTAAAGAGAATTTAAAAAAAAACCGTTGAAAACCCGACAATTTGCTCCGCTACCAGTATGTCATGACCCCTTGATATCCTTATTACGTGTGCAACCAAGCGTCAATTATTTGTTGTAAAGAGCTGGATATACGAGTGTTATCTGGCTTGCTGCATTACAGATCATTGTAAGGGCATGCCGTGGTAACCTGGGAGTTGTGAATGTAATGTTTAGTGTAATTTGTCCGATACATTAACAAGTAGTCAAAGAACCACTGACCCACAAAGTCTTTCTATTGAGATATTATAGAGTGGCCTCTACTGAACCTATATGTCCTTTGACCCCATTTTGTCAATCTACATAATAAACCACTTCTGAAACTAAATGCTATGGACACACTAAAGGAACCACTGGTCCCGGAATCTTACTGATATGCGCAGATCAGAATGTACTATGACCCATGTGCCCTTTTGACCTCTAATGGCCCTATGTGACCTTTGACCATTTGGTCTCAAATCTATATTACTAAAGAAATCAACTTTGTGGGCTTGTGGGTTTTTGTCCGGCTATGTGTTTCACCGTCCTTTTACAAACGGCTATGAATTTTGGTGTGGTGGTAGACTCCGACGTACGAGGTTGGTGGTAGAGATTTGGAGGGGTCATTTTGGTCAAAGGTCATCCAGGGGTCGTTGTCGGGTATCTTGGCCCGTGCTTTTGACGTATGGATATAGTTTTTTGGTTTGGTGGTAGAGTTTCGCCGTACAAGTTTTATGTCACATTTTCGAGGGGTCATTTTTGGGGTCAAAGGTCATTCAGGGGTCATGGAAAATGATGGTGGTTTTGAGATAAAATAAAACGATAACAAGTAGACAATAAGTAACACATTCTTAGGCACAAAGATACTAAGTCTTTGTTTTGTCTGACATAGTTTTTCTCCCGACTTTCGGCTGGACCAGCACAGCAATATTTTATATTTCACCTTTTTTAACTGCTATAGGGTATGCTGTGTCTTAAAGTGAATTACAAATGAACTCCATTGGTGCAAAAAGGGATAGGCCTACAAGATAATGAACTTTTTGTGATTTGCTGTTTTCCTTTTTGAAGATTGCTCCATTATTGCTATTAGTGCAAAATTGTTATGTTCTACTTATTTTTAGTCCTTGTTGTGGACTTTGTTCCCCACTGACAGTCCCTAAACGGGGTCCTGTCAGACGGCGGAGCCCTGGCATTTTTTTTTTCGGGAAAGCTTTATTTTTTAAGAGCTCTATCTCATGGTGCATTTCATATGTTTGTAGATTGTTCTTTTCAAGTTAGAGCCTTTAAATTTGACTTTTACTCTTCGAAACCCCTTTTTTTTCATTTCAATATTTTTTTCTAAACCGCCCATAGTACTTAGTTCCTACTGACAGTTCCTTAAAAGGGGGCTGTCCATACGCGGACCCTGTCCTTTCTTTTCGTGACAGGCTTTTTTTAAGAAGCTCTATCTCATGATGCAGTTCAAAACTATGTAGGTGGGCTTCGTTTTCAAGTTACGAACCTTACATTTGAACTTTACTACTTCAACCTTTTTCATGTCACTTCCTTTTAAATAAAAAAATCCAAATGGACTAAGTTCCTTTGACAGTTCCTTAAATGTGGAAGCTTTCAAATTGATCTTTAAAGACATATCCATTGGCTGTATCCCGCTTGAGGACCTAGGTATTCACTGAAATGCTCGCTATTTTTTTTTAAAAATCTCCCTTATTCTAATCAAATCTCCGATTCCAAAGATCAATCTCCCTGATTCCAAAGTCTTAATGTTGGCAGCTCTGCAAAAGGTCATCCAGGGGTCGTTTTGGGTAACTTAGCTGTGCTTTGACCGATGGATATGAGTTTTGTATGGTGGTAGAGTTTCGCCTACGAATTTTGTGGTCATGTTTTCGAGGGGCATTTTGGGGTCGAGGTCCATCCGGGGTCGTTATCGGGTAACATGGCAGTGCTTTGACGTATAGATACGAGTTTTGGTATGGTGTAATTTCTCATACGAGTTTTGTGTCATGTTTTGAGGGGTCATTTTTGGGGGTCAAAGGTCATCCAGGGGTCGTTATCGGTACCTTTGGCCGTGCTTTTATGCGTATGGATATTAGTTTTGATATGGTGGTAGAGTTTGCCGACCACTTTGTGTCACATTTGTTCGAGGGGTCATTTTGGGGTCAGAAGTCATGTAGGGGGTCATTATTGGGTACCTTGGCCTGTGTTTTCAACCATACGCTTTGACGTATGGAGATGAAGCACCCAGGGTGCTAATTAGTCGAATACAGTACCTTGGTTTCTGTTCTGAAAACATTCCAGTAAACTCATCTAAAAACGGGTATACTCAGCTTACGAAGACCCACGCGCAGCGCGGGCTCCACACTAGTATATACAAATTTCGCAATAAATTACAGTGACCACCAAACCTGCTCAATAGAAACTGTAGGACTCATATAGTTAGTACATGTTTTGACCTCTAATGACTCAATGACCTTTGCCCCACGTTCAACCTTTCAACATCCATATTTTTATATCGCGGTGGTCTGTCTTTCCCCTGTGGCCTGTCGACTGATAGTATCTCTGAGACCGAGGCTGCACCTTCCTGCAACTTGGTGGGTGGGTGCCCCGTGACCTTACGAAAACCGAGTCTGTATTGGTTAGTGGATCAAAGGTCGATCATGGGTCATTCAAAATTCAAGAAGCGCCATGGGGTTAAACTTTTGGTTATTCATGCGAGAAGACTTGGTGGGCGTGGTCGATTGTTGATGAATTGAAGAAATTTTAAAGTCATGGCAAGGTCATCAGGGGGTCATTCAAGGTTCAAGGAACCGCAAAACCCGAGGGACATTCAATCCAGGTGATCAAAAAACAGGTGATAGCCAAATTCCGAGGACGCCTAGTAATCTATTAAAGAACCACGTCCACGAACTCTTATTGATGTAACATAATGACCTCTTATGGCCCATATTCCCTTTTGACCGCCAATGACCCTACTTGACCTGTGACACCCCAAAAATCTAAACAATTCTCCAAGTTAAGTTGTAAGCCACCAAACTTTCTCAAGATAACCACTGGCCAAGACCCAGGCTATATATCAATTGACCTGTAACTGACCCTACATGACCTTTGACCCCCACAACTACACATTCCCTAACCATCCCAATTGATGGATTTACTGCCTCATTGATGCACTCGTTTGTGTTATTCCTTTTTGCGTTTATCATCGCGTTTTCGACAGCCAGAAGCGCCAAAAAGCGCCGAGCAATTTGGGTAAACCACTAAAATGGCAAATAAGTAAGTTAAGAACAACACACACCACTCTTGTGTACCTAAAATAAATAAATTGAAATGACTTTATTTCACCATTTTGACTATTAGTTTGAACAATTTTAATTTCCAGTTGGCCTCTTGAATATTAATTTAATCGGGTAGAAAATCTGTAAAAATGATAAGTTTGGCCGATTTCAATCAGATACCGATAAGGTCAATCGGGCCCCCGATTTAAATAATACCAGATCATATCGGTTTTTATTCTCTAAACAATCTTTGATTCTTAGCCAACTGGCAAACGGAAAATGTTACTGGTTCAATCCCATTACTACAGTAAACCCTTCCTTACAGCATGGAACATGCACTTTTTCGTTTAGTCATCAACGCCCCTCATATTAAAAAATGATCATTAGATATTCAAGACATTGTCAGGCTGTGGTATTGCTCAACTTGTACCATACGCAAAAAATCCGCCCAATGTTTTTTACACATTTTCGATATGGCTTCCAAAATAGCATGGGCTCGGGTATGTTTGTAGTTTGCTATGATGAGTGTTTATATTTAACACAGTAATAACACATTTCTAATATTTAATTTATGGAAATTTGACCTCAGTAATGCAAATCATCATCCGCCAACTTTTATTATTGGTACGTAGTTGAAAAACGCATGTTCTTGTCCATTCTAATAAGTTACCAGACAGTCCCAGAGTCCTTTGATTGTGATGTTACATTTTTGCAAAGAAATTCCGTGCTCAGCTGTTGGAGCACCTGTGTGCACAGCACGCAAACCTGAGGGCATTAGTTAATTAAATTAAATGTGCTTTCCGATTTTTATGTCTATTGTGTTATCCCTTAATAAGAGAGCCCTGGCACTTGCACATCCCCCTCAAGTACCGTGGGAAACAAACTTGCGGTTTTGATGATCGAACATAATGGTCATTGCAAACCATATTCAATACTGTTCTCTATTGATGTTAACCACTACACGGCAGTTTTTTGTTTATATTCTTGGGAATGAAACGGATTTGAGGGCTCAATTTCAGGACACAATGAGAAAATACGGCCTTTCATCTACTTTCATACTACTTCCGGGTAAATCGGGGGGTTCCCAAAGACGACGGAACAATCACCTTTAATTAAATTAGAATAATTCATAATATCGCCTGCCCTAAGGCAGGAAACCATCGGGATCACTTTGTCCACTGTTGATTCTTTTGTGTTGTTTGATGTCTGTTGTTTGTCTGTTGTTAAAGGGTTACCAGTTGTCTGTAATATCCTCATATTGTTGTTGGATTTAAACCACACTTGTTCACATGTGCAACATTGGATCCCCTCATTTGTTGATTGAGGTCAAAGGTCACATGCAAGGTTCAAGGTTTGTTAGGTCAAGTTGTAAAATTAGCTAAAAATGTAAAATTGACCTCATTGGAAAAGTTGAAGTTCATTGGAACCAAACGTGATTTAGGTGCAACATGGATCCCTCATCTGTACCTCAAAGGCCCATACAAAGGTCCTGTGAGGTCAGTTGTAAAATAGTTTGAAAATGTAAAATTGACCTCAGTTGAAACGTTGAAGTTTCAATTGTAACCAAACCTTGGTTATGGAGTTTATATACAAAATCTCATTTGTTTAGGAGGTCCAACGGCACATATCAAGGTCCACGAGTCATTTTAGCCGATCGTCACATAACCGCACGGCAGCGACACAAGCGGTCTGAGACCGATGTATTTTTTTTATGGTTCACTAATATGGTACACGAAACAGGTTATTTAATAATAATAATAATATGCAGCATTTATAAAGCGCTCTTACCCAAGGGTATACAGCGCTTAAGTTTGTTAGTATTACGCTGTCCATAGGGAAATCATCACAATCATTTCGCGTCATCTAGGAGCTGCTCTAAGACATGCTTACAAGCGCACAGCCCAACAGCACTTTAGATTGTATACCCCCATAACAGCTTGGGTCACGAGGCCACATTGCGACTAGTATCTTGCCCAGGGACACAAACACGTTGACTCACGGAGGCTCGAACCCATTTACATTTTCTTCTGATAATGAGTCCTCTCTCTATCCGTTGGCTCACACATGCCTCCAAACGTTCAGTTGATTCTGACGTTGCCCCATAGCCCACTGGTTGTAATATCAGTCAGAAATACAAATAGGAATTTCTACGCAATGCAGAAAGATTGAATTTGCAAGTAAAATTAGGGCACACTTACTATACTTAGCCCAACAGTTTGAGATGATATAAAAATCTCAACTTTTTTAGTAGTCCATTTCCAGATCCTCATCATGGTCACGTACGGTCAAAATCAGTACAAATGTTTGAGAAACTAGGTGGTTGTGGTCAACATTCAATAGCAAAATTGGATTCCCAAAATTAAAGGGATAAGCCGATAATCAAGAGAATAAAACAATTTGGAAATGCATGTTTGCCGGTTCGCATAGCGACCCGGCTATTTAGAACCAACTGTTCTCAAAATTTTTGGAAAGGAGTCTATTTGTAACTGAAAGGTTTTTTTTTTCTGTGTGTTATAATGATGATACGTTCATGAAATTTGCCTGTATTATATGAGATGTATGTAATGATTTTCAAGGGACAAAAATGACAAAGTACGAACTAATGTTTCGGAAAATGTACAAAATATACTTCTAGACTCAACGGAGACTGTGTTTTTGCACACATTTTACACCTTAATGGAGATCATGCCATAACACCATAGCTAACATTGTCAATTCAAATATGCAGGACACTGGTGCATGGGTCTGTGTTTTTCAGAGATTCTGTAGCGTAATGTCAACACATTGTCCCATTGGAAAACATGTGTAGACTTGCTCCAAGACCCACGTCCATTACTATTATTATCATCTCTACCTAGGGTGTTATTATTAAACATTACAGTAGGCTGGTGCGTCGAGCAATATTCTACAGACCCTGGGTTGTGAGGTCAAGTACTATAGTCCCATATCATGCTCGCATTGAAAAGCAAATCTAACGGCTAGCAGCATGAGTATGTACATTAGTAACGTGATCATACTATATATTTTGAAGTCTAATTGACCAATCGTTAACTTGTATTCGAGTACTATGGAATATTTTTATACTTGATTTGCGCTGTTAGTTGAGCTAGTTTATATTGTTTGGGATCTAATATTTGAAGAAAACATTTTAAATTATTCTGGGGTGTGTATAAACAAACCTTTTCTGTATACTAGTTGAGTATAGGCCACTAATATTTTGGTATGTTTCTATGGCAAGAGCACTCAAGTTTTTCTATTCCCTGCTGTGTAATCGTTTAGATTTATTATCAAATTATTCGAGGATTCAGACCACGGCGCAATTCCTGATTCGATTATTTAGTAATTAGTGGAAATTGAATGATCTCTTATACAAAATGTTTAATACCGTAGCGTATTAAATTTAAAGCTATTTAAATGCGTGAGTAACCATGGTACGTCCATGGTGTACACATATTTTTTGCTTCTGGCTGATATTTTTGTGAATATTAACTCCTCTTCCCAAAGTGTGGACAGTCCCAAATTTGAATGAAGTGACATTTTCTGAAACCCATTAAAATAGTCCATTATATTTTCAGCAGTTTGTAAATAACAATTTGAAATGCAATGGCAAAATCTAATTGAAAATTGCTGTTTGGCAGGCAAGTAAGGAATTCTCTGAGCTAAACTTCTTCACTCCTTTGGATTGGTATGTTTATTTTATTTCCAGTTTTGGAAATTTTTCTTTAAAAAAAACTTGTTTCTCGACCGAGAACCTCAAAAATATTTTTTGTTTTTGAAAGTTATTTTTGTTTTTAAATTTCAAATCCAGGTTGCTGATTTTAAAAGCCAGGTTTTAAAAAACCCTGCCAATCGAAAAAAAAAAAGGTTTACGTTCTATTCGAAAAGGTATGTTTTGATAAAATGCAGTGTAGGCTCTAACTGTTAAATCGAATATCATGAATCCCTTTTTTTTTTCTTTTTTTTAAAACAGGTTTATCATTTGAAAATTATTTTTCTAACTTGGCTTTTGGCCGTGGCTTGGTTCAAGTATTTTCGGTCGAAAAATCATGTTTTTAAACACCCTTTTTTAATCAAAAAGCCATGTTTGTTACAAACCGAGCGAATCAAATGATAAACCACATTTGGCGATTTAATCATTTATTTTTATTCCGCCATTTCATGTTTTTTCCAAAAAACTTTGTCATTATCGTGTTATATTCTCCCCAAAAATAATATCTAATTTCCCTTTAATAACCATAAACAGCACCAAATTCATAATTTTATCTATTTTTATTTAAATAATTGTCTTTATTTGTGCTGCTTGTTAAATTAATACACCTCTTTAAATAAAAATGGTTTTTCTTGCCACAGTATTTTTCCAATTGCAATCTTCTCCACCTTTACAATGGCAGTACACATCAAAACCCTTCATTAGATCTGATATTATAATTCGATTTCTGATCGTTATAAATGTTTTACAGAAAAGTGCAACTCCCAACTAGAAACCCGAAGGTGCTCTACTTAATGTCCTTTCATGTTGTCCTTTAACTCTTCAATCCTACCGCGACCCGGCAGTTTTTTCCAATACTTTTTAGCTAGAATCAAAGATAAGTGTGTAGAGAATCCATATAATTACTTTTATGTAGGACCAAAAACACCAAGATAAGAAAAAAATATGTATTTGAGGAATTTGTCATACCGTCTCCCACAATAGACACACAGCGATGGCGTTTCAAAAATCTACACTAGACAGCTGATTGTGGTTTAACACCAGTACAGAATAACAAATATAATAATTTGTGTTTGAGTCAAGCTGTACAGGTCCTGGTGCATAGTAAATTGTGCTTATAAATCTGGATATTCAGAGGGAAATGCCTTTTTTTCTCTCAAGTCGGAATTTTGATGCGCACATAGAGAAATAAACAGAACAGATAAAAAAAGTATTGCCTTGTCTTTAATACACAGATTCAAGCCACCATTTTGTCAGGTTATGTAGCACACCCCTGCCATCAACAAAATACCAAAATACAATTTTGATTTTTCAATGTTTCGGATGGCAAATCCTGCTTATCCCTTTTAATGAAATTTAAATTTCATAGTTTGGTGTGAAAGATGGAAGCTTTCTGAGATTCAATATCACTTAAAAACTGTACTTCTGAATATACGTGTCTGAATAAACACTCTACCAAGTGAACTGTTTGACAAGACGAGTACCTCTGAACATACAATGTTCTTCAGTATGTTATGTTGGAATCATGAATCCAGGATATATTGGTTTCACTGGCTATTTACTTCCTTAATGAATATTCATCCGTGGGGTGGTGAATACAGCCAACATGTATCCTCTTTTAAAAACATCGACCTCAAAATGTATTTTTTATTCATAGCACTTCTGTTACTGAAGATTTATTTATTCACAGTTTTTTTGACATTTGCACATTTCTTTTTAACTATTTAAAGGTGCACGGACAGATTCCTACATAAAAAGGTATCCCTAAAAAGTAAAAAATCCTGAGTTTTGCACTAATTAGACCGTTAAACTCGATCAAGCACCTTGGAATTCCTGAGAAGGCTAAAATCATAATAGCGCCCTCGTGTAACAGTAAAAGTCGAAATCGCACCTGGTAAAAATGCCCGATGTGAAAGGACGGACACTAAATATTTGGTGACTATAGGGCGTTCATGGAAGGTCAATAGATTAAACTTATGGAGAACTGGCCTCCAGAACAGCCTAAGCATGTGGAGATACAAGAAATCACCTGCATAAAAAATCTGAATTTTATAGGTGAAACAGGTGCATGTATTGTAATTTCGAATGCCTGGATTATTTGGAGAGCCAACAAAAGCCCATTCAACATAATTTACTTTCCGTAAAAGGGCCTTACATGAAGAGATGGAGATTGAACGCCAGAAATACTTTAAAGTACACTAGAGAAAAGAAATGGCTACATATCACCACTTTTGGCTACGCATAGATACAAACGGCTTCAATGATTGCAAACGATTACAGACGGCTTCCAACGGCCTTCAAACGAACGGTTCATGGTACCGTTTTGGCACCTAGAAACCATACCTGGTTTACATCCTTTCAAGGTTGTTTACAATGTAACCATTTTGTAGCCAAGTGTAATCATAGCCCATTTGAACTCTGTAATGTGACTGACAGATAAAATCAATAATCTATTTGTCAAAGTGAGTGGTAGGCTCTATGTCAATTACAAGCAATTACTGATAATTCTTTGTAAACACAACACTGCTGGTGTGTATAAACAGGCATGACCACCTGTGACAGTGCCATGATAGCATGGGTGTAATCATGGAGTTGTACTTAGAAAATTACTGGTTACTTTGAAGTTTGAGCATTCCCCATGGCAATTAAATCAAGAGTATGTACTTAGTATTGTTTTGATTTAAAGGTTCAACAAAATAAAATAAATATTCAAAAAGGTTATTCCGGTGCGATTTTATGGGCAAAACAATTTTGAGAAGCCCCCAAAATGCCTTTTTTTGCTACTGAGTAAAAACACCATGACCGATTTGATTTTTTTTTGTTTTCCCACCAAAATATGCGCATCTGATAATTAGGCAAATAAAGTCTTGTGGCACAAAATAATTTAGCGTTAAAACTTGGCCGTGAAAAACGAAATCCTGGGTCCACATGGACCCCCCTTATGAATATTTGATCCTATGATTAGACTGCGTATGTGAAATATAGTCCCAACCCAATTCACCATAAAGGGCTTCTTTGGCAGTGTTTCTATTGGCGCATAGAATAGTTCTGGCCATTTGAATTGGAAGACTTCGCTCTTCTCATGTCTGAGTCACTACATACCCGCAGTCTTGTCCGCAGATTAAAGGCCTGCTCCCACTAGCTGGAAAGTTTACCTTCAAGGTTGTCAATAAATTCCATGCTTATGGAGCTAGGATGACATATGTGTTACTCAATTATTCCACTCTCCATAATAGACATAGGTTAGCTGGGTACTGACCATATTTAATTTGTCTTCCCAGGACAATGCTTGGTTTATTGATGGTGTACTTTCAAATACGTGGTAATTTAATGAATTGCAAGTTATTGATCTTCAAAATCAATGGTAGTTAACTAAGAATTACTCATCATACACTTTCTTACTTATAAAAAAATGTTATGAATATTATGTGATATAACAATAATAAATTTAGTGTGAAAAAACCCCAATGATATCGGGCATGATTCTTCACTGAATAGATTGTCAGTGTCTTCGCCCTTATTTATTTATCATATCAAACACGAAAACATAGCAAATTTCTATTATTGTTTAGTTTTGATTTATTTGAGAAAGTTGGTATCTGAAATTGTGTACACCTTGTTCAGTTAGGCGCTAAAATCCACCTTTGACGGTTTATAATAGCAGTTATAACAGCTTGATAACTGATACTGGTTCTGAAACGTGTGATGGGAAAGTGCAAGTAGTGTGTATGTGCTGTGTGTGGGTGTGTATGTGGGTTTTTGTGTGGTAAAAAACATGTATGGCATATAATGTGTCATGATTGTGAGTAGTATGTGGATGTGCAGGTGTATATGTTTATGTGAATATCTTGTATGTATCTGTGTGGGTTTCTTTGTGTTTGTAGTGTCTGTGCCAACATATGAAAAAATGTGTGTACATGCATGGCGTGCATGTGGTGTGTGTGTGAGTGTGAGTGGTGTGTGACGAGAGTGAGAGAAAGTCAATATTAAGTCATGTTGACTTGAATGTGAACAAAATGTTTTGGGTATATGGAATGTCATGCTCACTTCTAATATTTCTCTACCTGTGAGAAAATTCTTATTTTGTCTAAAAAACAATAAGTGTTAATTACAGAAGGTTGGTTATAGGTTTTACACCATATTCAGTGCTAAAGTCTAAGTACTCATGCTAGCCACTGAAGAAGTTAAGCCTACTTTAAACCACTGTTCTGAAATTATATTAGCGGTGTTTGTTTAGAAGAGACACTGTGAAGTACAACATCCCACCCCCCAAAAAATGAATACATACAAGCCCATTTATTGTAACCTGACGCCTTAAAGTTCATGCAAGTCAAAATTGTTATTCAATAATCACACGTTGATGCATGACAAGTTCAAAAAGATCTAGTACACCATACCACATCTTCCACTATAAATAACAATGGCAAAGAAATAAAGGCATGTCTTCAACCAGCGGTCAAGCCTCTAATTATGTGTATACTGTGACACCAGTGGTAGCAGTAGTAGTAAGCATTGTTGCTCTGTTTGGATCAGCGCCTTAAGTAAATTTGCAAATAAAGTGTCTTCCTGGATTTAGTAAGAGGGCTTTGAGAATTACTCACACTTGATGTTTGCCTGTGAAAAGAACAAGATGTTCTCTTCTAATAATCGACAAACCCACAGGGAACATGGCATTGCCGGATGCTACTTCAAGAAATGGTGGAATGAGAAAATGGCAGCTGCCATGCCATTTGAACCGACCTACGTGCTCTAGTGTGTGTTATGCA
Organism: Ophioderma brevispina; assembly: GCA_023653785.1. Lineage (NCBI taxonomy): Eukaryota > Metazoa > Echinodermata > Ophiuroidea > Amphilepidida > Ophiodermatidae > Ophioderma > Ophioderma brevispina. The sequence continues at coordinate 15,459 of JAMKCH010026968.1, forward strand.
CCATAATTTCCACCATCTGGACCTGTTCATGTAGGCACCCAAAACAAAGATGACAACTACTGGCACACAAACTAGTGCATTTCCATCAAGTTTAAAACATTACAAAAAGGAGGATTTAGAAACCAATCATCAGGTGCCCATGCAGTTCTTATGGTGAGGGGAATTTCAGTTTGCTGTTATCAATTTTCCACCTTGTATGCCATAGAATGATTGGATGAAGCGTAGTTTTCTCAAATTTTTTAAATTTAAAAGTTTATCATTTAGAAGCTTTTGTGTCGATTGGATGCAAAGCCATAACTTTTGTTTAGCATCAATTTTTCCCATGTTCAAATTTGGTTTTCTATAAACTATTTTCAGGTTATTTAACTTGAAAATTGCATTCAAATAAGTACAAAAAAACAAAAAAAGTAATGTTTTTTTAAAATTGTATGATGTACTCAATGTCTACAAAGTTCATTCTCAATTGTATTAATGAATATCATATTCTACTTTGTACAGGCAGAGATAAAAAATCAGACAGCAGAAATACAATGTCCAAGGAAAGAGAGATGTTATCAACATGGAAAAGGCAATAAGTGGGGATGTTGCAAGCCATTGGTGTTAAATAATACTCCTCTCTTACCGTTTAATTAGCATTACACAATGTACACCTTTTGTCTGACATTAAAATTATTTAACTCTTGTTATTATACAGCCCTGGGAAGCAGTAAGTGAGGGTATAGTAAAGCTGCAATCAATTTTGTTTCCATTTTTGGTGTAGGTAGTAGGATGATATGTATGGAACAAGACAAAATTAAATGGTTGCCGCATGGTGTTTGGAATATGAGTACGTTGCAATGAAAAGACAAGCATTGAAATATCCCACCTCTTTGTCTTTTTGTGGGTGGTGGTGGTGGTGTTGTTTGTGAATGGTGGGTGATGTGTGAGTGTGGGCACGTGTTTGTGTGTTTGTCGTGTGTGTGGATGTGTGGGTATGGGTGTAATGTCACTTCTCCAAAGACCAGTGAACACGGGGGTAGGACTTCTCTAGGTGGTACAGTGGTGGTCAGGACCATTGCTTCCCCAGTTCTGTCCCTTGTGCAAGTATGCTTTGGATCTCAACCTCAATTGCCAAAACAAATCCAAAAATGTAGATACTTTGTATTTTTTTAAGCTCCACTATCTATAATTGGGCCCTAAATTCGGAAACTGAAATCAACTTATGACTTAATATAATTAATATAATTACGATGATATACTTCAACTGAATGATCATAAGTCATCATTGAACTGCGACTTTTGAAAATTTGTTCTAACTGTGGGTACCTGTATACACTCATCACAGAAATGACTGGATGAAACATGGTATGGAACTCACTAATACAAAATGTTAATTTACTATGACAGTATAGATGTTGGTTTTGCCTGAAAGCTGTACATTAGGCCTGTTAAAGGAAACTTTAGTAATTGTATCCTGAAATTCAATTGTCATTTTCCTTTCCAATTTAAATGTCACAGTCTATGGAACAATGGGTACTGATCTCAGCAGTTCTCCATCACGAGAAAGTGGGAGTGAGGGAGAGAATGGCAAAAACTTACCAAGTTACTAAATGCAGAAGAAGCTAATAAAAAAAAACAGAAGAAGCATAGCCAAAAACACAGACACATTATAACGAAAATGACGTTGAGGGGGATGCTGACCTGCTGAGTTAGGTGCACGTCAAAGTGTGGTAAGTGTGTTTTCTCAAGTTTATAAGACGTGAGTCGGTATATTAAAATTGGTCCAAAAATGTGTGGCAGAAGACAGTAGTGTGCATGAATTGGGGGTAGGTAATCCTTTTTACCTGGTGTGTGAAATTTAATTCTGAAAAGTGGGTTAGAGGGAGTAGTATTTGGGGCTATAAATTGAATGTGTTATGTATTGAAGTCTTTGAAGTTGAAATTTGTGTTCTGTGAAATCCAAATATCCCATAATACATCTCTAGGTCCCATATTGTATTGTGGGGATATGGTGAGATACATGGCATCATAATCCTGTTATCACTTGTTTATTGTTAAATGTAGGCCACTAAGGGGTTTGGGTCAGATATACTTCCCGCCATAATATTCCTTTCAAACCGCCTAACACGGTTCATGATATGAATGAAAAAATTCAAGAAAACAAATTGGGGTCACCAGAGTCACTTTTGAGTTAAAACCCTTACAAAATACAATTTTCACCAAAATTAAAACTACCTAAGTCTAGGAAAAATCATTTTTTCGAGGACAATTTTTGGGTATAGACTAAAAATTTAGCATAATTTTGTTGTGATTTTTTATAGAAGGTGCGCACTATGTCGCTTTCTAATAAAACAATAAAAACATGGGGTCACCGCGGTCCTTTTGAGAAATCATGCAAAAAAATCCTTATTTTCTGCAAAAATGAAGTACCCTGCGAATCTTTGTGGTATAGAGCGACAAAAAACACAATAATACGCAACGTGCTGAGCGTGTATCTCTGAGTGTTGCGCATATCAACCACCCCAGCAATACTCTGGTGTACATGATCACATAGGACATGCAATTTAGTCTTACGTTTAGTCTATGTTATATTCACATATTAGTGTTTCTTTTCGTTTTCTGTGTGGCTTTATTTTATTATTTTTCGATTATATCACTTTCACATTTCTATCTTTTAGTTCTTGCCATTGAGTTTCGTGTTTTCTCATATATATTCTGCCAGGTGTGGCAAGGAGAGCTGGAATCACTCCATTTAGACTATTATATTAGGGTTTTGTAGATTTTATCTTAAAAAGACTGACATGTAAATGAGGATCTTACCTTGCATGACCTTCGAAGTTCACAAAGAATA
>JAMKCH010026969.1:0-35313 GCA_023653785.1 Ophioderma brevispina
AATATTCTTACTCCGCCTCCTTTTTTTTTTTTTTAAAAAAAAAAACTTTGTTGGTTTTTTTTTTTTTCAGGATACAGTTGTTTACAGTCAGCCTGTCCTTACTGGCCTAACCGATCGCTTGCTGTTACCAGGTGTTAGTCTTGTTTAAGTGCTTCTACCGTCTTTCTCCGTCGACTCAACCTTCGTTCCTCAACATTTTTCTCCGGATGTAAACGCTTCTACCTTTCCTCCGTAGAACCAACCATTCTTCAATCTAGTCAACCATCGGGCCTTTGTCTACCCTAATTTACCCGTTCCATTCTGCATTCTCCGTCTTCCTACCAGTCTAGTCAAGCTTCTCTCCCGATCGTCGTGCTTTCAGAAAGGTTCCTCCTCTCCCGTTCCCTCATCATCTCGTACCAGAAAGGTGAGGATTCCGTGTTCTGTTTTCTTCTAACACCGCCGCGCGACTTCCCAGAGGTTGTAGTTTAGCATGCAAGTCTTCGGAGAGATATTCCTTATAGTAGTTGGTGTTCTCCGTAAAGAGATTACTTCTAGTCGGTAGAAGTCGTTTCTCCACTCCGCCTAGAAGGTTTCATTCGAGTAGCAAGCAAAGACTCAGATTCTCCTATCCATTTTATGAAAGTTTTAGAGGCTCCTCGTTAGTTCTTGACGCGGGGATTGCAAGTTTATGATCATAGGGATTTTTCTGTATCAAGACTAGTTGATGACTTTGTTCATATCTTTATACTAAGATCCAGAACCGATTATTTTTTATGGGCAGTTTTTTCTACTCCGACGGGAACGTTCCTCTGGCAACAATTACATAGCCTCTTTTAGTGACTCTTTTATAAGAGTTCATGTTGAATGATGTTTATTATTTTCAAATCAAGACGTAAGATATGATTTCATTTCCTGTAGTGGTAAGAAATCTATAGCTTGCGGTAAGTTATGTCTGCCATCCCAGGATTTTATCGGAAACTAAAGTGTTATTTATGAGATAATCTTTAGAAGTAACCTCTCCGGAAGTTTTTTCTTCTCATGACTCCTTTCTTATGATTCATCACATCTATGAGCCACCAAACTCAGTGACAGCTCCTCTTCCTATTGCAGTTCAAGCTGAAATTTCTGAGACTACTCAACAACCACTATTGGCTAGCTACTCTCTCGCACTCTTTGCTCTTTGCACTTATCTAGTCTACGTATTACCAGTGTAGAGCGCACTGGTGAAGTTGGGTAAAGATTCTAATTTGATTGAGGATAACAAACTGGCAAGATTCCCAGATTTGTGTTGCTCCTTATTCTCCGATGTCGCTCTTCTTGAAAAAGTACCTGTACCTGGCTTGTCGGCTGTTTTGGTTCATCTAGGTTTGAAATGTGATTCGACTATCTTCAAGATACTAGTCTACAGTTTCTTCTTCAGCTTCTAAACATTACTGAAACAGTTTGGAAACCTCTTATTCCTGGGCTGATCTAGCCAGACTATTGATGAGTTCTGAAGTCTATTTGAAACGTTATGCAAAAGACTCCCCCCTCATATGGATTCCTGAGTCTTCCATCATGTGAGGAAGATTTCAAGTTCTTCAAAGTTCCTTTGGTTCCCACTCTTTGCTGGTATTAGATGAAGTCTGATGAGAAGACTTTACGTTAGCCTAGTCCATGCCCATCATCTGGGGTTGAAGATGTTCTTCTAGATCACATGGAATAGCCCCAAATGGTGAAATTCAATCGAGACCAGCCCATCACTGGAGTTGAAGATGGTTCTTCTACGTATAATATGGTAGTAGATGGAGTAGATTCTTTGAATGAACGTAAATGGTATTCTTCGACATTTGGTACAGGTTGCCCGTGATGGTTTGATTACATCGGTGTAGCCTTACTGTCCAAAGTCATCTTATGAGCATTTTGTTTGAGCCTCTTGTGGAGCTGTTTTAAGAAGCTAATGAGAGATGTTCGTTTTCTATACATATCGTCATGAGTTCCTTCCTGCAAAGCCTTTTCAAGTTTGCTCTCGAAGACAGAATTCTTTTGATGCTTTGAACCTTATAGCCAAAGAGGTTTCTCCTTAATTCGTCCTGAGATGGGGATCTCTTTGGAGTCCGTGATCTAGCTTAGCTTCTCAAGACGAGGATCGTGTCAAGCTGTAGCTCAAGCTGTCAAGAAATTAAACACTTGGAGTCGAAGGTTCCTTCAGACTTAAACCTTTGTTGATTATGGCTACCAGAGAGGGGCTTTCCACTTTTATTACTAGATTCCTGCCAACAGAGGAACAGAGGTTCTTTTTCGGAAGTCCGATTTAACGACTATTAAGGCAGCAAAATTCACTATAGAGGCTCTAGACAGTAAAGAAGTTATTCCTTCTACTCCAGTTTTAGAGGCCGCTGATGTGGCTTATGATGAGAAGGTTTAACTATCCCCCCCTCCTACCTTACCTACATGACCCCAGTGGGGGCTCTAAATCCTTTCTTCTTTCCCGGCGTAGCGTCGCTATCCCCCAGATCATGTGTTCGGCAGGACTTTTCTCAGACGGTTTGACATTCAGAGTTTAACTACCACTCGTTCCGACGATGAAAGTTCGATTTTGTTCTACTCCTTGCCAAAAGAACTTCAAAGCTAATGATTAATAGAATGAATGAAGGATTATTTAGGAAAAAGGAAAATAATTTTTCCAATTATAATCTTTGGAAGGTTTCTACTCTGTCTAGATCCCGAAGGAAACAGTGATCCTAAACCAATCTCAACTTACCAACACTCCCTGTACATTATTCTTCCGAGGACTTTTCAAAAGAAACTCTTTCGCTTTATCTAGGAGTTTGTTTTAGGGCTGGTTCGGCACAACGTTAACTTAAGATTCTTACATCCTTGTTTTCCCTGTTTTTCATCATAAACTATGGCTTCGCTTTTTCCAATTCGACAATCAGTCTTACCAGTTTCGAGTTTTCTACTTCGGGCTTTCTACTGGCTTCCCCTTACATTTACAAGATTAGTAAAACGCGGCATAACAATCTGAGAGGGAGGGGTATCCAGATATTCGCCTATTTCGACGACTGCTTGTTTGTACCACCAAACAAGTCTAGTCTGATAGGTTAGTTAACAATTGGTTATTACGATGTTGAAGGAACGGGGTTTCCATGACAAATTTAAGATTTCTAAAACCTCTTCCCGAGTCTGAAACTGGAGTTTCTTGGAGCACTCTTAGATCTGATGAAATTCAAAGCTTTTCCAACTGAAGAGAATTGCAAATTTTTAGTGGCATATCACATGCTCATTATGATGAGAAGTTCATCTCCAGCTCATCTATGTTCGCTGGCTGCTTAGGATTTATGGCAAGCTTGGTAGACCGTTCGTACTACCATTCTGCATATTGTGGTCGGAACTTTTTCCAGCTACACCTTCGGAGTTTTCTACTAAGACTACTCTCAGGACCTATCTCACCAATTTTCCTTTGAATACTAAGTTTGTGAAGTCTTTCGATGTTTAGCAACTCTATGTCTTATGTTGGAAGGTAATTTCAAGAACTTTCCCCACCAATTCCATATTTACGACAGATTTTTCGTGACAGGTTAGAAAGCAAGCATGAGGTTCCCACAAATTAAGGAGTGTGGTCGCATATTCTAAAAAAGCTCCACTTATATGTACTAGAGTTTGCTAACGATATGTTGCCTTTAAGCGGCGGATTCAACAAGAGACTTTATCTGGGAAATCGGTGAAAATCAGATTGTCAATTATTCCACTGTAGTTTTTGCCCTACGTTTAACCACCAAGGAGGAACACTATTTTCCTCATGTGTACTCTGATTATCCGCCACCCTCTCGTGGTGCCAGAATCATTTTATTACCCTGAAGGCGGAACATCCCCTGGGGTTATCAACTCATTTTCGGTAACAGTTTTTCCAGGGTCAAGTCAGCCAAAATGAGATCTTACTCTCGGAATCTACTGTTGGAGTGGCATTTCAACATTCATATTTACCAGATGATTTTCTAGATTACCCAGCCATATTAGATCTGTTTGCAAGCATGACCTATTTCAAACTCCCAACATACTGAAAAGTATGAAAAATTGGCTGGGCGGACGATAAAGCTTTGTGTGAGTGACTGCTTTATTATAAGTTGGGTCAATCTGATTTGCTTAATTTATGGCAAAGTTTTAGCAATCAAGGTCATGCAGATGCTGCTTATAGCCCCTTTTTGGTCACGTAGGTTTGGATTTTAAGCTGTCAGTTTTATTAAGGATCAACTGAGACGGTTCCTGTAAGCAACCTGCCTGTAAATAAAAAATCGATAGAGTGACGCTTCTTAGATAATTCTCTATATTGAGTTGGTGAAGCCTTTCTCAAGCTCGCCTTCTGAGATTGGGGGGGCCACGTATTTTTCTTTAGAAGCTGCCTCCTAGCCAGATGTCTAGAAGGAAGTCACCCTCCATTATCTACTATAGTAGACTTCGTCGCTTCTACGTCTGGTGAAGGAATTCTAAGTTGATCCACATACAGATTCTGGTTGGCGGCGTGACTAAATCGGACTCGGAACTAGCGTCTCCCAATATCGTATGATCACCACTCTGGCAAGAAATTAAATGAAAGAGGGCGCTATTTATGTTTTAGAACAGACAACAATAAGATTATCTTATTTGCGAATTGTCTATGTTTTCAGAATACTAACAACGCCGACTGTTTTGTCGGCAGTTTCACTTTTTGGGATCTTCAAGATCGCCCTCTTAAGTCAACGTACTCGGATTATAGAGTGATCAACTGCTGCACCCTCGGAAAACTACGCCAACAAGGGCTGTGGCGAGGTCCGGTTCTGAAAGTGCACGTACTCGGATTCGATGCGGGCATTTCGCGGATCGGCTCTTTCTTCGGAAGTGGTAAAGTGTTTCTGGATTTATGCTAGCCAAAACACGTCACCGATTTTATACCTCGCTACATTCTTTCCGAGCTTCCTAGCGTACTGCGATCGGAGAATAACTCCGTGGTCATTAGAGCACTTCGAGATTTTTACCCCTCATCTCTTACCTTCTTAAGAAAATCCAGGATTCCTCCCTAATTCTGACAACTTTTCAATCACTTTACCTTAAACCAGCAGCAAGCCAACATTATCACCTGGGTCCTTTCCTCGATCACTCTGACCGCTTTTAAAGTGAAGGCCTCGTCACTGGTCAGTGAACAATCGCCATAACCCCATGCTGATTACATTTGAAGTTAGGCAACATCTCGGTTGTTTCACTTACAGGAGTTAACATTACTTTACTACTGCATTATTGAATCAGCAGGATGGAGGATGCATACAACAATCGTTCCAGAATGTTTGTTATGAAAGACGTCCTTAACTATTTTTAAAAATGTGACCAACACCATCCTGTCAGCACAGCCAGATTGTATGAGGGGATTCTAAGCATCATTACCATTATGCTCATAAAAGGTGAGGACTGCCCGGTATATATTATACAATGTTATTGTATATGCTTTCGACATAAGAGGTGTATATGCTATCATGATATATGTAATGGATGTACATTGGGGCAAACTTATTTCAGCTTCCATAGATTCACATGGCGTGAAAACCCCGACAAACTAGAGACTAACATACCGGCTCCCTTCCTCACCTAGTGACCAGTGGGCAGTCATGCACAGTTGGATCATTTCGTATGTATAAATGGATAAATAGAATATACTCACCAAAATTGGTGAATTGTTTATTTTTATACCGTAGACTTACGAATGATCCAACTATTAACCCTCATCCAGGCCCTTCCCCCGCAAGTGGAGCCTTGGGAAGGTAAAAAAATGAGCAAAGGATCATGGATGCCAGTGCGATAGTGATTGGCGTACCGATGCTAGCGTGGGACGGCTACTAGGCATGGGCGCATCGAAATTTTTTAATGTGGCATAAGGGGGTGTCTGATTGCTTTTTTGAGCCAAAAAATTCACTGTTGGATACAATGTAGTTCATGTATAAATAAACAATCTCACTCAAATTTTTGGTGAGTATATTTGGACTACTTATGAACAAACTTTTGGGCTTACAGAGAACTGATCATTTTTGGAGAATGAGCCATTCATAGATGGTGATATGTTGAAGCTGGAAGCGAAGTAGTTTTTAAATCCAGGATCATCCTGCTCCAAGTTGTCTTCCAGTTTGCCTGGGCATTAAAATTCTCTTTGGATGGATATGCTATCCTTTGGGACCAGCAAATCACAATTACTAGGAACATAACACTTCATGTACATGTTGTAAGAGGCAACTACCACCCGATCCTCAGTCTCAACCCCACCACTCCATGATCAAACGTGAATAACTTAAAGTCCATGTTCCGATCACAAATAGCCTCATCCCCAGGGACCCCAGATTTTTACCAGAAATGTCCAAATTTAATAGTTAGATGAAAGCTTTTTTTTCCTCATTAACCCTGTGAAATCTTAGGAGGGCTAAAGGATGTTTGGTTTGGATGTATTCATGTTATTATCGAATATTCCCCATTTTGGTCCAACAATATTACTTGTACACAGTACTCTTGGGGATTACGAAATCACATTTTTACTCTCACTTAAAAACGGGTTTGAAATAGTGTGCAAAACTTACAGATGGAGTTTGGGAGTGAATGCCATTCTACTATAAAAATAAATCAGATGAAATATTTATAGACTTAAATCGGTCATCCCCAGAAGCTTTTCTTTTCTCATCTCCTCTGCAAATTTTTTTTGGCTGATTTTTTTTTTCCCCCATTAGGATGCTACAAGCTAAATATAGTATTTACGGTTACTATAAATTATTTTGTACGTAAGCTTGGACTTTTTGTTATATACATTCCCTCTTAGTATTACCTACCACCGTATTAAAGATTGGATGGCCTTTCCTCTGAAACTGAGAGAACAATCTGTTATAATTGGGTGGAGCACTTTATGACCTTAAAGAATCTATCCCTAGATCCCCTGTACTGGATTTTGTGTGTGGTATTTGGTAAAAAATGTTAGTAAAATGGGGCAGCGAGATCTAGTACACAACGCATTATTCTGAGTTGTGCTTTGTCTTTCTATCGTCTGTCAACCAGATAGATTGTTCCTTTAAGATGTATACAATGACAGAATATTGTGAAAATTGTTTGACCTGTGTTTAAAGTAAACCTATAATTTCAGAGTGCAGAAAGAACACAAGGCGTTTGGGTTTGTTAAATATGTAAATTATGGGAATTAAGTTGATAATCCAGCTGCGCCAATCCCTTTATCACCATCACGACCACCATCACCCCCCGATTTTTTTTGTTTGTTTTGTTTGCTTCCTGGTATGACAAGGATGACGTATTTTATGCCATGCATCAATTGTCAGAGATCTGTGCAGCTTCAGCTACATACTGTCCGGATGGCAATGATTTTTAATAAAAACCCTGTAATTACCCCCCTAAAGTAAGTACTGTAAATGAGTTTCACCCGCGCTGAGTTTAGACTAATAATGGTATCTATGGTCTGTCGCCGGGTTTTCATTATCACCTCTTTTTTAAAGCGCTAACTCTTGTTTGAAAACCGTTTTTTTTTTCGCATTACCAAACCACCCACCCGTCCCCCCTTGTTTGTGCGCGTATCCGCTAAACCAATCGAACTTGTTCTGGCCCATCCAGTCCAAGCTACAACAACCCACCAACCAAGTCTTGTGACCCCCCCCCGGCCTCCTATAAAAGGGGCATAACAGACAACCATAACAGACAATATGCATGTGGCTTATTATAATATTAATGCAGAATAGTGTACATGTATGTGCAGACAAATATTAAAGAGGTGGGACATGTGCATGTGACATGCCACATATTTCAGAGTTTCAAGCGACCATAATTACATTCTGAATCCAAGATTGAAACACATTAGCGCTTGTTCACTGGTGTCCACATTAACACAAAAGCCTCTGTGTCTAAGTGTTTAAATCTCCTATATAGCTAGAGGACCGGGTTTGAGACTGTGCATTTTTCATCTTTATTTCAGATCAATGCTCGCCATTTTCTCCTGAGCCTCCTATATTGTTTTTTGTCAATTTTCGGGTTGTATCATTTACGTGATTCTTGCGGGCATTGCATTGCATTGAGCTTTGCTTCGTCATAGATTCTGCCAGAAACAAGCATATGGGCCCACCTCTTCTAAATATATACTTTAAGTCTCACAATAGCAATATTTTGGTCTCAGCCTCTTACTGCCAAGCATTTCATGGGGTGGCTTTCTTAGTTAAGACATCACAAAATAGTTGCTAAATATATGATGCATTCTCAAAATCACATACAGTTATCTTTTTCCCATTCTCCATTAACGCAACTGTTGCAATTGCATGAAGTATTCAGCAGCAGGCGTGTACCACCCGAATCGCATTTTCGGTGTGACACACTGGACGTCGTAAGGTCAAACACATTCATTGCAGACTCCACACCACGACGCCACCGGCGCTGATGTGAATGTTACCAACTGTCCTGTTATAGGAGGTCCATGCAGGAGCCACCATTTATAATACTCACTTCTCGCTCAGGTAAGCAGGCCAATGTATTTGCAGGAATTTTTTTTTTTGTTTGCTACAATCTAAGAATTCTTTAGAGGATATTGTTGTGCATGTGTTTGTCAATATATATTAGGCAAGTAAAGAAAAAAACATGGTTTCTCGTCCCTCGCCCCCTTCCTTTTTAGGCCGCCTTGATTTTTTAATTTTCAAAAAAGGAAAAAATAATCAAAAAACAAATCCTAAGGAAATGAGTACATTGCACGACCGTCACGCCGCTTTCTTCATACATGCATAGACTCTCCTCGGAGGTCTCCCTGTAGCCTGCAGTATCGATATAAATGCCTTTGTGAAATTCTAGTTCCGTTATCAACTAGACTAAATCCCCCTCTACAACAAAAAACTTTCTGAACAAGCGTACTAAAATGTAACGAAAAAGAAGATTTAGCTCCGCAATTGTGCTGGTACCCATTTCATTTCGTCTCCCAACCAACCCCAATAGCTATCTGCTCTCGAGCCAAGGGGAAGCCATGTGCGTTGTGCCAGTGCCTTCGTGTATTTTAGGTGTTTAGTTTCATAGCCAGTCGTTTTCACTAAGATTGCACCACACATCAATGCATGCTACATAGTACTTTGACGATTTAAATAAATGCGACTGGCAGAGATGTTAACACGAGATTGAGTTCTGTAACTACGTTAAATTTGTTTCCGTGGCAATTATTGATCAGCTGTTTTCCCGTCAAATGTACGGCCGGATTTGCAGTGGTAACTTGCATATATCTATTGTTGGTGAAATTTCACCATGGTTTTTCAAATTGCTTCACAACATTTACAAGCAAAATCAATCATGGGCAAGAGTTTCCATATGTACCGCCCTCAAAAATACTTTTGTAACACAATGAGCGTCATTCATTCATTTTATTCTGGTCATGACGCTTATGATTTTTATAGATTTGCATATTAAACTCTTGTCAATTGAAGATAGTGCTCAGTTTGATACTTTTATAGGAGGTATTCTAACACCTAAAACATTGAATGTGTAAACACGGCGCAACACTATAAACACATTGTAATATGGTCAGTTCTTGTGTGACCTTTATTTCTCTGTTAGTTTTTGACGTCACGTGGGATAGGTTTAAAACCTTGAGTTGAGACGAAAATCTTGGAATGGGCGGCGATCTTTGAACATAACAACTAAAAGAGCCCCTCCTCTTTTTTTTCAAAACCGGAGGAGAAACATGTTTTTTTTACTTGGCCTAGAACTAGTCTAATAGGGCACAAAGCATGGAAATAACTTTTGGAACCAATATCATTGCAATTTGGACATTTGTTTTAAAATCATTTTCCAGGCACCCACGTTACCCGCAGATTTTCCCACAAGACCAATCGAGGCTCCTCAACTGTGATATTCAAAATGCCGGCAGCATAAGTTTTCCGAAGCTAAGGCTTGGAGCTGTGAGTATACAGAATGGTAGTAGTATGTAAAATTTTAAATACCCAAACAAACCCCTGAGGAGCACACTAGCTTAAGGAAGGCATACTTGGTCAGGGCAAAAGCATACTATATCAGGGAAGAGACACTAGATTGATTGGGGTGAACAGTAACACTATACTTCTTAAACTTTGAAGTACAAAGTAACTTAAATCGATGTGCCTTGCTGCTCAGCATTATCGTGCCTTACTTTCAAACCCACTTATACACTCTTAGGTGCACTCTATCGTGTGTGATTAAGACCGCGTACGATGTACGAACAAAACAAATCTATTGCCTAATACAACAAATACTGATCATAGAAGTTGACAAGTTACCAGGCATTTTCATTGTGAGACTTGTTGGGAGTTTATTGAGTACGTTGTATCATATTTTACAACAGAGTACTGTTGGGGAAGGAAAGGTAAGGGGAAGCACACGAGGTTTTGTGGGGAAAGCACACTAGATCGGGTGAAAAGTAATCAACCAGGTCAGGGGAAAAGCACCCTGGTCTGCGAAAAAGCACTCCGGCGAAAAGCACACAAGGTCGGGGGAAAAACACTAGTTGTGGAAAAGCAAACTATGTCTGGAGAAGCACACTTGGGTGGGAATACATTAGGTTTGGGAAAAAGCGCATTATGTGGTCGGGGAGAAGCGCATTAGTTCGGAGAAAAAATCACATTAGGTCGGGAAAAAGCGCACTAGGTCAGAGAAAAACCCACTAGTCAGAGAAGTGCACTGGGTTGTGAAAAGCACATGTCAAGTACCCCTGTTGTGGGTGGGTCAGTATAGGAAAAGAGAGCCGAGTCGGGGCATTGATTTGGTCACCAGACCAGCCCCTCCTATGGTATGGCATATGCATAAAATTAACCCAAAAAATTTTGTGCACCATTGCGGTTTCAAACCCTTCCGCACACATCCCCCTCACCTACTCCCCACACACAGTCTTCAGATTTGAAGGGATGGAGATACACACAAATACATCTTCATATTTTGAAGTGATGGTGGAAAAAAGATGATCTTGCCAGTGAGCGATACAGCTGTAATAGAAATGCAAAGCCCGGCGGTTGCTTGCCTGCGAGTTGAGCTTGAATCCACCCCGCCTTGTTCACGGGGACAAAACCAAACCGGATTTAAACTTTGGTTTACTACTACTACTCCACTCTACTACTCCCGGGGGCTACTACTACTACTACTACTACTATACTACTACTACTACTACTATGCTGTACACACTGGTTAGGAAGAAATTGTAAGAGCTCCCCTCTCCCTCTCCCCCCCCCCCCCCCCACACACACACACCACCTATAGAAACCCTGTGTGCACCACTATTCTTGAGAACAAGCCATCATTCATAGAGCGATCATAGTTGAGGAAATTGTATGACTTTTACAGCGATTTTGGTAATTCTGGCAGTTCGTAGTGTGCATAAACTCTTTAATAATCAATAATAAAATTAAGGAAAATACTCATTTGTCACATCTGTACTAACTTTTCAAGCTTATGGTTACTTTTTAGAAATGTGCCCCCAAATATATGTGCCCCAGCATGAGTAAAATGATGCTCTTTGCGTAAATCTGAATTTGTTATATAGGCAAAATATTCATAAAGGTTGAAAAAATAAATTTTTCTTTTTCTGTTTGAAAATGCTAATTAATATATCCTCTTTCATGTGCTGGTAGGTTTATTGTAAAACCCTATTGATGATTAACATGTGTTCCGATCTCACTTTATTGTCATTGTTATATGTAAAATATAGTGTTCAACTTTTAACAGCCTATAACCTCCTTAATTTGTATTTTATTAATATCAGTATGACATGATTTTTGACCTACCATAACTTCATAACAAAATACCCTGTGAAGGTGATCAAGGTCTCATTTTAATCTTTGAAACATACATAATATGATTATACAACATCTCATTTTGCAATTTCACCCAAGAGCCTCATTCACTCGCGCTGGGTCACATATGGGGGCGAGGTGGCCGACGTGTCTAGGCCTGACCGTCGGCAAAGGGATAAGATCGACCGGACGTCCCTTGATTCGAGCCCCGCGAGAGTCGGGTTCTTTGGTCATACTCAAACTAGTTCCTATAGGTTCTGGAAATTGCATAATCGCGCCGCATCAATGTAGTGGTGAATATAAATTTCTCCTCGCTCCCCACCCATTGCGTAAAAATATGCAGGTTATATGCAATGGGTTCCAGGCCTCATGTTCGGAGAGTCCATGTAAGCTGTTGGTCCCGTGTGTCATTGGAGTCAATCCTGAGCACGTGAAAGTTGCAGACCTCCGCGAAAGAGTTAAGGGACCATCCGGTTCTGTTACCTGGCACACAATTCTCTTCTAGGTAAACCAGAGGTCCTCTAGTGTGATGCGGGATCTGCTTTAACTAAAAAAAAAAACTGGAGGTTAAATTGATCCAGATCGCAGCTATTGTAGCCCATTTACCATTTAAAGAATACTTAACTTGTAACTGTTCCTTTCACTTCCTTTGTAATTTTTACACATTATACAAGATTTTGGTTTTGTTTGTTTTGTACTTTTACAATTATAACAAGAATTTTTGGTTTTGTTTTGTTTTATGTAGGGATCTGCTACTCTCCAATGGCATTTGCGGCAAAGGTTTTCCGCATCGGTGTTAATATAGTGAAAGGTCAGGTCAATATCTGTAGGCTGCAAATAACATGAACTTGTATTTTAACAAATCTAAAAAACACACAAAAAAAAAAATTATTATCAGTCAGAAAAATGACATTAGATGAGGCAAAATTAATTGAGTATTCACCACTGGTTCACCACTGCCATTTTGGCTGGCGTGAGCTGTGATGTGCAATATATATATTAAATCATAAAAATGAGACCGCCAAAAAAAATCTTACATTTTCTACTCCAATGCATCAAATCGAACCCGTAACCTTAATAATAATAACCAGTTTTTATATAACGCTTCATTCCCATAAACAGCTCAAACGCTGTTGCCATTATTATTATGCTGCCGCAAGAAATTGTTAATTTCATTTTGCTTCATCTAGGTGCTGCTCAAAGACATGCGCTTACAAGCGCACAGTCTATCTATCACCCTTTTAATGTAATATTCCCCATTGCATCGCTAGCAGCTACCCAGATTTCGCGTGGGTCAATGAGGCAATTAAGATTAAGTTTTCTTGCCCAGGGACACAAACACGTTGATCACAGTGGGGCTCAAAACCATGAGTAGTCAATGTTAACGAGTCCAGCGCTTTTCCACGAGAAGACACATGCTCTCAAGTCCTCAAAGACCACAAAGAGTTCATCCGCTGTCCATATAGACAAGTATCCTCCAGTGTGTGTGTATAACTTCAGTAATTTTGTATAGAATTTTTAATTATCTGGCACTAAAAAAATAACTGCCTTTATTTACACTGTTAGACCCTTGATGGCAGAAGGTGTGATGGAGTTTTGCAGTTGTTCGATCTGATGTCCACCAAAAGCCCCCTACTTGCAACACCTATTCTCGACTTAGGGGGTAAGTACCCAGAACAGCTGTGCTTTACAACAAGGCATGTGGTCCTGCTAATTCCCAGATCAATCAGTATCTAGTGTGTACTCTCTCCTCGTGCCATGCATTTGGAAAGAATATGCAAGGGTGGATGTCAAACACCTCCTCTGTCGTTTCGCAGGATGCAGAGCAGTTGGCCAGGGTTATTGCCGTTACCGAAACTGGTCAGATTCTTTAAGTGTGCACATTAGTCTCGATATAGCACCCAAGGTAAAAATTATCCGGAGTTTTCAACTGGCTGGCAAATCCGGCCCACCAACTCCATAGTGTGCATCGGACAGCTTTAGACAGCGTGGGTTTGAAAAATAACAAATCCTCAAAAAGCATGGGTTGGGACAGTTGAAACTAAAATGCCGTGTCTTCTTAAAAGCGTGCAAAAAAACTAAAAGCGTTAATATTAGGCATCTGTACCAACTGAAAAGCTCTGAAATGAATGAAATCAGCCTTGACTTGCGCTCAAGTTTTTTTCCACTATTGCTTTGCGAACTCAGAACTGTCGTGCGTATTTTTGTAACTTAAAATCTCACATCCTAACACTCTGTCATTCAATTAATCAAATGAAAGAGATCTAAAGAAGATTTCTTGTAAGTGATTGTATAATTACGTTGCGTATATTTACTCACGAAATACTAAATTAGATTGTGAATACCACCACAGCTTGAGATTTCGCCGCATTTCATTGATAGTGTGAAATAAGTCCCACTCGTGGGGCCGTTCCGTTTCCAATATGGCCGCCCGTAACAACAAGATGGGATGCCGACTAGTTATCGCGATAAAACCGTAGCCGCGCTATAGGAATTTGCGGGAGAAAATGCAACATTTTATGTGTGTTCAGTATATGGGGGGTTTGTTTCTTGTGCTAAATGGTGCCTTTTCAAACGTTAATTTTGTGTTTTTAAAAGCAAAGATACAGAACTAATTACTCTTCTTCCGGGTCGAATTCGCCTTCGTCCAAGTGTGCCGAATCGGTAACATTTGATGTTTCTTTGGCATATTTATGCCGTAAAATGTATTTGATTATTGAATTTTTATTAAACCGAGTGCGTTTCTAGTAAGGCCAAATATATAGAATGAATCAAATCCAAACCCTGATACTGATAGAGCTAATTTTGATTTTTGTTTTTTCAAATTCAGACTCACTTCTGTTCTGAGAAGTCATGCAGTAATCCTATATGGGCATATGTCATGAATGAATGATGTGAGGGCTGAGTCCTAGGTATTGACTTACACTCTGACAAGATTCCATAAGCGAATAAAAAAAAAATACATGGCAGCTCATATATAATACTTTATAATGTTGAGTATGCCCTTTGCAATATATACTCAGCAAAGGGACCTTTTACATTTTTTATGATCATTAATATCAGAATAGATGTATGTACGATACTGATCCCGTTTCGCCCGTTTCCCCTCGCAAAAGCAAAAGACTAGGGTGGGTTCTTACTTCTTCGTTATACAAATGGAATAAAGGGTGTTTTCATATAAAGGGTGGTTTTAAAATAAGGGTTGGTTTGAAACACCACTGCACACTATGGAAAAAAAAACTCATGATCCTTTAATTCACCAACGCAACCCAAACAGACCGAAAAGAAATGAATATTAAAGTGTTACTGGTTCTTTACTTATTTGTTCAAATGAATTTGTCCCTCTTTGGCCTGCTGTAAAATAGTTGAAACCCTGGTTTTTGTGTCTTTCTGCAAGAGGGTACAAGAGGGAATTTTCTTTGTAGTGTATGTGCTTTCTTTTCTTTCTTTGTAATTCTGTTTTTGTTGTCTGTGGTAAAAAGTTTGACCCAAATGTTTACCCTAAACAATAGTGCCCCCGCTGTTTCCACATATATGGAACATATTGTTCCTCTCAACTGCATGTAATGTCCTTTAGTAGTGCCCACAGTTTACCTCTCTGAGTGGGGTCAAAGGGTATATAGTCCATAGCTTCTGGGGTGAGCACTGGAGCTACTTTAAAATAAATAGTTTTGGTTTATGTGAAATTGTACATTTCAAATTAATGAATTGATCTTAGACCGTGGGTAGAATTGAAACACCCAAGATGTTTCCTTTTGTTTTATTTTGGAAATAAGGAGTCAAATTCCTTTTTGTAATTTTGGAGAGGCCTAAAAACACATGTGGGACCAGAGATATGGAATCAATAACAGTCGATGCATGTCCTATGCTTTGATGTCACAAATATGCTAATCTTTGTTGTTTTTCAGCGCAATGGTGTGGAGGAGGAATCTCGTCTGGGCAAACTCAATGACTACGAATCAAAGCTGCTTCAAGATGGACTGCCAGAGCTTTTGAAAAGCATCAAGAAGGGCGAGGACTTTGTCAACCAATCATAATATTTCACCACAGTTTATTACCAGTTTCACATGAGTAGCAAGATTTACAAGGAATTTGGACTGTCATGATTTCTTCTTATTGTGTTGTTTTTTCTCTTAAAGTTATGGTCCATCATTCTTTAGACACACACCCTCTCAATTTGTCATGTGAGTGCCAGAATTCGGCAAGTGCAATAGCTCCCATTTGTCAAATTCTCATCAAACATACTATTATGGCAAGTGGCTCTTGAAATGGTTCTTCAGACAACCCGGGAGGAACCATTTCAAAGCCACTGGACACCAGGAATAGATAATATAACAATGAAAGCTATTTCACTACTACCTTCTTGCGCTCACTACGATATATTTGAAGAGAGCATCATTGGAGATAGCCATTTAGGAGGTCAGGAACTCTGTCAAAATGGCCTTTTTGGACTCCCTGATGGCCTCTTTCTCATCCTTTTACTTTCTGGCGTCCTCGCTCTCAACTGTAATCCATTGTTTACCAGGTTAGTGTAGGAAGGGTGTGTGGGTGCTGTTGAGCTGCCTTTTTGTATTAGCACACCTCTAAATATTTTTTCTCATCATAACATTGGTTAATTGGGATCCTAGCTCATTAATTGCTGGAAACTCACCAAAATTGTGGGCGCGATCAAGCAAAATAGTCTTGAGTCGACGAAAAACTCATTTTTTGGATTGGGGTATTTTTAAGAGCCTTTCATTTAATGAAAACCCCACACAATAGGATAGACAATCTCAGATATGGATTACATTTCACACTGCCAATTGAAGAATCAACTACTATGGCTAGATCAAATATAGCTACAATCTCCATGCCATCGTGTGAGATCCGTATGCTTTGTAGAAGTTTGCCATTTTTTTTTGAGAAAACTGACAAGACGGTACAGAGTTTTGTTACAGATTGGACACCTGTGTGAAATTTCAAAGAGAATCGTTATAGGCAATGAATTTATCAGATTGGCGAAGGCATCCCTTTCAGTAATGTAGTAGTATTCATGCAAAAGGGATTAAAACCTGTTCTTTTTTTTAAATTGTAACATTTTTATTTTTTTTATATTTTCAGTGTTTGTTGCACAGAAACCACAATAACGTCAATAATACTTTAATGCAAATTACAGACATGAAATTTAGTGTTTTAGTTGGGTGGATTCCTCGCCATACACCATTAAATACAGGGGCTGACTTTTTAGGAAGTGAGAGCGATAGCTCGCGAACACTCCCTTAAGCACTTTTTAGGAGAGTGATTTAAAGCTCCCCTTGGAATCTGTTTCTTTCCCTGGTTAGCAGTGGTAAATGCCATGGACAGCTCCCTCAAAACACTCCCCGATATGACCAGAGAGCTTTTTACCGAGCACCACCCTTATGTTAAAAGTCATCCCTGTAAATATCAATTGCAAACAACATTACCAACCTCATAAATGGAGATTATCACATATCCTCATTCTTTATGAATCATGGCAAACATTTACCATAAAAAAACAAAAAAAGCCATCAATTTAGCACAATAAATACTCAGTGCATCAAATCAAGAAATTGCAGCAGACTTTATTTCAAAATGAAAACAGAGATGCCTATTTAATTATATAGATTAACAAAATCGTAGATTTCCTTACAAATTGGGTTTGTGGATCTGTTTTTCAAGTTGGCAGCTGTTCATTCTGACTGTGTACATGCTTGCATATTATTATATCAGTGGACAGCATGAAACAACAGAAAAAATACTCAGATATACTAGATGAACTCAAATTACTTATTCTTAGAATTATTGGTATGTTTATTTTGTGTGAAACTTAACTTGCAGGAGTATCACTTTCATTGTGCATGTCGCTTGATTTTTGGCATATTTGATTATCATGTAGGTATTGCCATTCAGAAGACCTACTTATGTATTTATCTGACGGCTGCCCAAGTGGATTAACCACCAATTTTAATGGTGGTAAATGCCTGTCATGCTTTCCAAAAAGCATGCCGATGTTACAATGAATGCTGGTAATTATGTCAATGCCTTTGGCTAGCTGACTGGAAAGCAAACTAAGCGATAAAGAATTGACTCCTGCAAGTTTAACTCCGATCTGTTCTAGCCTGTGTCCCCGGAGAACCAAATTACCGGGGAATACCAGGCTAGAATGTGTGTCACTGTGTTCCATTTTGTGTCTTCGTTTGATGATGCAATCGCTACTCCGGTACTTTTGCATTTTTGATGATGCATTTGGCTACGCCGTACTTGGTGGCATTTTTTCTCACTCTTGTGGGGTGTTCTGTAGGACCATGGGGTGTTGGGGTTAGTCGGTCCACTAAGTCAAAGCATTTTGTAAGAGTTGATTTTGAGTGTGCTTGAATATTTTTCTCTGCCCCATGCTTAACCAACCTAACTAGGACACCTCCTCCCTTCTAGGTATAGGATACACATGTATTTATAAAATAGATTTTGATCCTCTACTGCAATGGATAATGATTTAGTGTCGAATATTTATTTGCAGTGTCACTAAAAGGTACTCATTATAAATTTGGCATGAACTGTTTTGTGATATAGTAGGATTGGTGGTAGACATTGCTGAAGCTGGATAAAGGCACATCTTAATTGATCCAATTTGCAGTTTGTATTTTGAAAACAACTTGGCCCAAAGAGAGAGGTTACAATATTTAAGTAAATATATAAGACTTAAGTTCTTTTTAAGTGAAACAGATGTAATCTGTTTTCTATGATGCTAATGGTAAAAGCAAAGAGATAGCGCTATCCCATGTTTACAGAAAAAAAAAAAAAAATATTATATTTCCTTCTATGGCTGGATTGTTACAAAATATATAACTGTTGCTGGATTCCCAGAGAAAGATGTATTGCAATAAATACCAACAACTTTAATAAGTCTGCTGGTCTACATTAGTGCTTGAATTAAGCTCTGTTGTCTTTAGGGATAGTTTCTGTGTGCTAAATGAGATCTGGTCCCAAAACAATGATCTAAGACCATACATTTTTTCTCGTCTCCATATTGGCACACCGCACACCTCTGGTACTAGTGACATTTAAAGACACTGTCAGTGGATTACCCCGAGAGTCAAAAAGTATATGAAATTTGCAGGATAGCTTAAAAGTTAAGATACCTCATAGAATTGTCATAAGAGTTTTTTTCAACTGAAAAATTGACAAAAGACAACTGGCCAGTTCATATGGGCTGTGTGCCGCGTGTGCACCCACAGGGGAGGGGGGGGCAGTTGTATTCAAGTG
This sequence comes from Ophioderma brevispina, assembly GCA_023653785.1. Classification (NCBI taxonomy): domain Eukaryota; kingdom Metazoa; phylum Echinodermata; class Ophiuroidea; order Amphilepidida; family Ophiodermatidae; genus Ophioderma; species Ophioderma brevispina. The sequence continues at coordinate 19,026 of JAMKCH010026969.1, forward strand.
GATCTGATGCGTGAACATGGAATTCCGAAATGCACCCTAACAAAGTATTTCCACCGACTAGAAACATACCTCAAAATCAGCATGTTTTGTCTGTTTTTGCTACCTTAAAGGTGCATGTTCCGATCGTCTTTGGGACCCCCCTGATTTACCCGGAAGTAGTATTGATTTTGATGTCAGATGAAAGCCATATTTTTCTCATTGTCGTCCTGAAATTTTGAGCCATCCAGTCCATTTCTTTCCCACGATATACACAAAAAAAAAGTGCGGTTTTAAGTGGTTACCATCAATATTAGTACAGTATTGAATAGGGTTTTGCAACGTGCATTATTGCGTCTACCATAAAACCACAAGTTTGTTTCCCACGGTACTTGGATGGGGTGTATGTGCAAGTGCCAGCTCTCATATCAGTAGAGACACATACACATAAATTGAACAGCCCTTTTAAACAAGTAATCATGTATGTTGTTGATCATATACCCTTATTTAACCTGGCTTTGCTCATGTTGCGTTCCAATTACAATATTTTTTGATTCGTTGCACGAATCCTACAAACGCTTCGAGCATGTTGAGGGTAGACACATTTCCGCTAATTTAAGTAATTACCGCCTGTTATGCTCGATGTTGGCTCATTGAGCCAACACTTCAATGGAAACCAATAGTGATTCATTCAAAAAAGATGTTCATGAACCGTATTGTGATAAATTGCCAAAGCCTCCATTTCCGCTCGTTTTGAGTAGACACATTTTCGCTAGTTAAGTAATTACCGCCTGTTATGCTCGATGTTGGCTCAGCGAGCCAACACCTTCAATGGAAACCATATTGATTCATTCAAAAAAGATTGTCATTAACCGTAATTGAGGATAAATGCACCAAAATGCCTCCATAATTGCAATATATGAGGCATGGTCCCAGTCTGAGAATAGATTCAATATTCACCATTACTCCCCCTGACGCGCCTATTCCTCATGCAATTCCATCGTTGCTACGAGGGTGTAACGTAAATCATGGAAGAGCCGTATTCCATCGGCAGTGTTTTTCATCGCAAGTAGATAAAATTTCCAACAGTTTCATAATTAACTTCACCCAAATCAATAATTTAGTTCAAAAGTTATTTGATCTTCAGTATTGGTACAAGGGCGGCGGTGGTTTTTGGTACAGAAATAAGGAAAAAGGCCGTCAATTTATGGCAAATTCGAGTAAATGGGCGAGTAATTCTAGAATCACTGCTGAGTGCTGTGTTTTGATTGTGTGCTGTGAGTGATCCGGCGGTGACACTGTGTAAAATGCCATATACAATTTCGATTATCGATGGTGCTACGCCACCATTTTCGATAAGCTACATAATAATTATGCCTAAACGTATTCATGACGTAACCGGGGGATGACGTAGCGTAATAGCGCCACGCACGGCTGGCGACTAAAGCTACAGTTTCATGCCGATCATGTGCAGTTACGCATCCATTCTCTTTGATCGAGTGTCTTCTCCCGATTTATTTAGGCTCCCTGAGTGATACATACTTCCCATTGTGAACATGTTACACTAAGTCGTCCGAATCTCTGTTGAAGATACACCGTTTTGTGTCAAGTTTTGGGCAATTTTTCAGGACATTTTGTTGACCAATGATGAAGAGCCAGCCAACGACTGCGAATAGGCCTGGCATCTGATGGCTTTTGAGTATGCCATCCCAATGATGGGCAAATTTCTGACGTAACGAGTATATATGTTTAGGCCATGAGAATGAAAGCTTTCGATTTTGGTAGACGTTTCATATAGAAGTCCATTACATGGAATGCAAATGAATGTATTACAATTGATTCCGTCAGCTTATATGACGTTGTTGCAGTAGCGCTTGACGGAATGATGCATACCCCCCCCCCCCCCAAACCCCCCCCCCCCCCCCCCCCCCCCCCCCCCAAACCCCCCCCCCCCCCCCCCAAGAAAAAAAAAAGAGAAAACCCCCCCCCCCCCCCCCCCCCCCAAAAAAAAAAAAAAAAAAAAAAAAAAAAAACCCCCCCCCCCCCCCCCCCCCCCAACCCACCCATTTGCATCAATGGGACTTCTATATAAAACGTCTACCAACATTTACTATTCCAAATTATATGTTGTCCGTCCGTCCCTATGTCCGTCCGTATGTCCGTCCTACTGACTCGGTTTATCTTTTTTTAAAATGCTCTGCAGGCTAAACGCTATCCCCCGATTTACTTCAAGCTGATAGAATGATAGAGTGAGGTGCCGCAATATTTAATAGCTTTTGGCTGCATTATTTGCATATTCCAGAATTTTAAGTAGCTATTTGCATATTTTCAGACATTTTGGTTTAACTTTTTTGAAATGCTCTGCTGCTAAATGCTAAGCCCGATGTGATACGTGATCTAGTGAAGTGGCCGCATATTATGTGTAGCTTTTGCTGCATTATTTGCATATGCATTGATGTGTCGCCTGTACGAATGTTCATGAGGCACATACTAGTCCAATGCTTGTCTGGTATTCCACCTATGTCCATCCTATGCTCCTTCCGCCATGAACTCGGTTAACTTTTTTTTTAAAATGCTCTGCAGGCTCAACGCTATCCCGATTTACTTCAAACTTGATAGGAATGATATAGTGAGGTGCCGCAATATTATGGTGTAGCTTTTGGCTGCATTAATTTGGCATTTCATGAATTTTATTAGCTTATTTGCATAGTTTTTCAGACATTTCGGTTAACCTTTTTTAAAATGCTCTGCTGGCTAACACTAATCCGATTTAACTTCAACTTGATAGGATAAATAGAGTGAGTGTGCCGCAATATTATGTGTAGCTTATTAGCTGCATATTGCATTTCATGAATTTTAATTAGCTTATTTGCATTATTTTTCAGACATTTCGTTAACATTTTTTGAAATGCTCTGCTGGCTAAACGCTAACCCCGTTTTTATACTTCCAACTTGATAGGATGATAAAGTGATGTGCCGCACTATTATGTGTAGCTTTTTTGGCTGCATTATTGCATATTACCTGAATATTAATAGCTTATTTTGGCCGGTCAAAATGACATCCCTTTTCCCCCTCAAGGCTTGTGTGTAAGTTATCTGGAGTTCCGTAGGTGTAAATGATGTAACTTGGTGGAAGGAAGCGGGTTAAGATTTCTTGACCTGATTAGGTGTTGGGCATATTTCGAGCAAACTTACTAATGCGAATGAGCTAATTATATGCAAAAAATCAGCATAATCACTATATTTTTAAAACGTTCATCGCTAAACAAAATCCTTCACTGCCGAAAACCTATTATTGTGCGCATCTTCAGGGGGGGGGGGGGGGGGGGGGGGGGGGGGGGGGCTGTGCCATTTGCAAGTTTCTGATACATGCGGTCTTCCTGTATGCCAATGAGCTAATTAATAATGCATATTGCTTGTATTGCTAAAATGGTACATCGGATATGCAATATTCCATTGCTGCATAAAACTACCATACCATACATCTTGTGTGTGCATCATATGGAGGGAAGGGTGAGGTGATGTGGAGGGGCAGGTGGGGTGTAAGTGTCCGAGGTGGGGTACTTCGGGAGGGGTTCGGGGTGTGTGGCATCTGAGGAGGGTCGGGGTGGTGGCGTCGGAAGGGTGGGTGCGTCGGAGAAGGGTGTGGTACATCGGCGAGGGTCAGGGTGACCTCAGGTGACCCTGGTGACCTTTGTGACCTATGCGACCTCAATGACCATGTGACCTGTGACCCCCTGTGACCTTGGTCACCCCATTGACCTTTGTGACCCTATGCGACCTCAATGACCCATGTGAACTTTGGTGACGCCCCTGTGACCTGTTGACCCCATGTGACTCTTGTACCCCACGTGACCTTTTTGACCCCATTGTGATCTTTGTGACCCCATGTAAAAATCATTTAAAAGAATACGAAATACAATTAGTGTGACGGTCGTAAATGGCTGGAAGCGGATGATGAGGGGGATTCACCGCGGTGAAACACAGTGCTGACCGCACTTAAAACAAACCAGGTAGCCAAGGATTCCCCGTATCGTGGTGAAAACACGGTGCACAAATCAAAAAGTCTGATCCATACGAAAAATAAAACAATAGCGAAAACATCTATCAAAATACCAGACCTTTCCATCATTACAAAAATTTAAAGGACCGTTTTTCTTTTTAAGGGCCATTGCATCCGTTACCAATTGCCCTTCCCTTCAGGGTCATCCCAAACCGGCTGCAAAGTACCACCGGTCACAACCACCAACAACAGTTGCACGAATCCACACGGGCGGTGACCCCTCTTGTTTTATTTTGATCTCGCTTACATCACATTTTCAGGTTAACGAAACATACACTTTTTTCCATATTTTACTGTTTTTGACACCCTAATCATGTACGCGTTGCGTACATCGCCTGTTGAAAAAAAGATACCCTTTTTATGCGTTTTCCATTGTTCACACCTTATATCCCCCTTTGATACCAGTTCCCCCAAAATTAACTTCAATTTTCTTTGTTTGTCATTTTCAGTCCCTGAAAAAAAATAATTTGCTAAGACCACACTAATACAGAACTCATTTGGGATACCTTGCAAGAAAAACATTTTTAAAAGGACTTTGATTTCAAACATTTGGGATAATTTTAAGTTAAATTTGGGTATTCCATGAAGGGTAAGAACAGTCTCTTATAAGAAAGATGGGTATCTGGAATGAGTGCCTGTAGCTCTCCTTTGACTCTATCAATCCTGATATTTAGCTTCGCATACATATGTCATCAGAGGCCTTGCGAACCATTGGATCAAAAATTCCTCTCTGGTAGAAACAAAGATTACATAATTTGGGCATATCTGAAATGGGTAAAGGTGGTTTAATGTGGGATTCCACAGGGCCATAATATTCTTATATTTTTTTATACCACTCTGCTCCAAACTACCAGATACATCAGATCCAGGCTAAACATTAGAAAATACACCAAGTGGTTTCCAATTGTTTACTCTAAATAATTTATCTCAAATTAAGAAACTATAGTTACTGTTTACTGAGATTAAGAACGAGAACATATAAGAATATAAGGCTGTTAAATACTACTAATTTCAGCCCGACTACTATTGATTACAATTCATTACGGACTTTTTCAAGTGCAACATGTTTCAACTTAGATTTCTAAACTAAACACTCCAAATATTTAACTGGTCGATGGTCTTCCACTTCTTATTTTTCAATGAATTGGGCCGACTCCATTCAACAATGCCAATCTTGAACTCGCTCCTTTTTACTTCCCAAGAGAATCACAAGATCATGGCACTAACTCAATCGGGCTCCGCCAAGGCTGAATCCCTTTTTGTCTCCAAGGCCTGAGACAATATGATATCGACAAACTCAGTCGACCAGACTGAGCCTCCGGGGGGGGGGGGGCAATACTCAAGAGCTTCCCATTTTTCAAGGCGCCAATACTTTTTTTCCCCCTCCATCGTTCAAAATCTGAAGAGCGGGGGGAAGGGGGGGGATCACAGAGTTACCTTTCGCCCTCCCATTTCATTCCCTCTTTTTCTCTTCTTCTCTTTTCTTCCTCTCTTTCCCTCTTCTTTTCCCCTTCTCTTCCCTCTTTCTCTTTCCCTTTTTCCCCCTTCTTCCTCGTTCCCTCTTTCTCTTTCCCCTTCTTCTCTTTCCCTCTTTTTTTCGTTCTCTTTTTCCCTTCTCCCTTTTTTTTCCTTCCCATTTTTTGCTCCTTCCAATTTTTTTTTGTGTTTTCCGGGGGGGGGGGGCAGCTTCCCCCCCCCCCCCCCCCACTGGTTCGCCACTGTACAAACTTTTGACATCCCTCATACCCCAGACTGGCCATGACTTTTTTTATCATAAACTTAATCTGTTTTGGCAAGGAACACTCCCAGTTCTCAGGTCCTCCCTTTTTGAAAAAAAAACTCTACTCACCTACAAAACACTCTGTCCTTTCCATCATTTAAAGCCAACATTAAAAATGTGCTCATCAATTTCTACCCGTATGCCCCCGTGAAGGAGGCATTTGTAGTTCCGGGGAACATACATCTCCTCAACAATGCCACACCCTAAATAAATAATTCCCCACTAATGTTTTAGTACTATAGTACAAATGTTTTAGTCTCATATCACTAAATCATCTCAAGTCTGTCACAAGGCATATATTTTTAGTCTGTAACTCATTTTATTGAATTCTTGTGTCCCATTTTGAATAGAGTGCTCTCTGAACGATATTAACTGTTTTTGTGTTTTCATCCTTACACTTTGGACACTGCATTTCCTCATCACATTTTAAAACTTTTTTAAACATGGAATCCTAGGTAAATCACCAACTATTCAAATTGGCTTATTTGTCACAATTCACTCTGTCCCAAGGCTTGTATTTTCGATCTCCTTAACTGATAAGCAGTGAGTTACTAATCCACAACATCGAAAAAATCATATTTTTGTTTTTGTACTGCCCTGGATATGCAAACATACCTGCAAGTGGTCGGCTGGAATCCGTGTATTAAGACAAGGCATACTTTTTTATATGATTCAGTAATTTTCTATCCGTGCGTAATCAAAATTCCGACTTGAGATAACAAAAAGCCTTTTATACCTGTGAATATAAAACTGAATATCCCAGATTTTAAGTGTGATATTGTGCACCATGATCTATACAGTTTGACCTTAAACACAAACATTTATCTTTGTTTATTCTGTACTGGTGTAAACCACAATCTGCTGTTCAGCATAGATTTTGAAAAGCCATCGCTCAATGTCTATATGCGGTATGACAAATTTCCTCAAAAACTTCATTTTTCTCCATTTGGTGGTTTGTTTTTACATTAAAGCAGTAATATGGAATTGTACACACACTTATCCCTGATTTATAAGTTTAAAAAATGCATTTCCACATTTTTCAATTCTCTCGCATATATCGCTGCTAATCCCTTTAAATCGTTTTCATGAATTGTATAGTAGCCATTTTGAATATAGTGCCTCCTATATATCTGATAAAGCCACGTGCATATTGCCATGACCGCAAAATACTACTACCACTAATACTACCATGAAACACTTTACTAATGTACTTAGTAGGCCTAATCATAAGTGACCACAATAGGCCATTTTTTTGGAGAACGTTTCATATAAAGTCCCATGGATGCAATGAGGTATTAGCCATTCATTCCGTCAAGCACTACTGCACAACGTCATACAGCGCATGACGGAATCAATCGTAATACCTCATTTGCATCAATGGGACTTCGTATGAAACGTCTACCATTTTTTTTTACTATTTTGGCAGCCATTTTGAAAAAAATGTCCCCTATCCGCCTACGCGCTCCCCTTCAAAATTCAATATTTATGACCTAAGGAAGTACCCCAAAAAATTTGGTGCTTTTGTCCGGTCTGTCCCCATCATTTTGCTAAGGTACCTGACTATAGGAGTTTCACAGGCCAGTACCTTGTGATCCTATTATAATAATACCGCCATGCTGTATTCTTTTCTAAGTCGGGGGACGAGGCTGTGGATCACGAAATTCCCTTCATTTGCAAATTCCCCCTTTATTCCACTGAGAGCCTCAGAGGTCAGTTGCTTTATTTGCGATCCTAATCCCGTTTCCGAGATTTTGGCCCGAATTTTGCTCCAGGACCATCTGTCACAGGACCATACGTAACTGGAAAAAATATTCGAAAGTCAAATTGAACCATATGTCAAATACGGCTCCTGGAGCAGTTTTGGCATGTAGAATAATTTTCCCCACTGCTCCAGGATCATGGCTTTTGCCATATGCTCCTGGACCATTTGTGTATCCAAATATGCTCAGAAGCAATTCAGCATATTTTAAATATACTCCGGAGCCATATTTTTTTTTATTAGGCTCCAGGAGCATTTGACTTAGAATATTTTTCCAGATTTAATTTATGCTCCAGGCACCATATGCTCCAGGATCGGGGCCCATATGGTCTGAACCATATAATTATGGTCCCTGGCAGCATAATTTCGGGACAAAATTTCATGAGCCCGGTTCCAGTCTTATGAACGCACCCCACGCGCACGCAACGAGCAATGGGTACCCGAAATTTGGGAGTAGGAGACGTAGAATATTTCTCCACTGCTCCCGGATCAGATTTTTATTTGTCATATGCTCCTAAACCAGTTGTGTATTCAAATTATGCCCCAGAGCTGGATCTATATCTGGATGATTAATTGGCACCGCTTCCTCGGAAGATCACGCCCAGTGGGCTAGGCAGAGGGGGGCGGACTGCCCCCTCTGAAAACAAATTGAAGGGAATCGGGGAATAAAAGACTGATATTCATGTAAATCAGCCCTTTTTCGAATTCTTTTTGCTCTGCGACCGGGCTGCGGGAACTGTTGCACCTAACCGGGAATTGCCCCATCAGAAGACCGGGCGGCTACGCGCCTGACACGCAATGGGGTACGGTCAAATATGCAGTCTTTTACGGTGTTTGTAGAGGCGTTGACGCACAGTCCTGGGAGCATATTTCGGGCCAAAATTTCTGTGAGCATAATCAGCATCTTTTTAGCACAATCTGTTGGAGCATATTCAACATATTCAAATAGCCTCATGCGCATATTTGACGTAAAATGTTGGTCGCGATTATTAATGCTCCAGGAGCAATTCAATAATGTCTGGATCATATTTGACTTAGAATGTTTTTCCAGATTATTTGCTCAAGACCATTATGCCCAAGGACCATAATGGTCCCTGAGCATAATTTCGGCCGGGCCGTACGTACGCAAGATTGATTTTTTTTTGGGGTGGGTGCAGAATCTCGAACAAGTGGCCACTTTTTTGGAACATGGACCTAACCGCCCGAAAATGGTCCTTTTTTTACTTTTTGACATCTCATCATGTGGCCCTTGGGTCAAAATTCTCTATATTTTGGGCCTTTTGTGCAAAAACAGCAACACAGAATATCTTTAAAAAAGACAATCTCACGCTTTGACCCGGAACTTCCTTCCATCATGCAGTAATTTGACCCCAAGCGTACAACTCTTTCGAAATTTGGCCATGAATAATCTAAGTCTATATAATTCGCCTAAGTTATTTTTATTCAAACATGCAAAATACAAAAAGGAAAAGAGCAATATTCAAATATCTGAACCTCCATTTCAATTACGTATTGTAGAAAGTGTTCTTATGGACACAAGTGCCCAACATCTCTGACTTGTTTTCATTTGTTTGCTTGCAGGGTATGTTAGGATAGCTATTGTTGCAGACATGCTCAAATCTGATTTATTATTTTATCATTTTTTTGAATTTCTGATTTGGCAAAGTGCCCTTTACATAATTTTTTTTCATTAATTTCATTTAAGGGAGTGTGTGTTTGTAAACACCAGGGGTCATATAACTACAAGCAAATTCGCTACCATACGTTATATCCAAGGGTGTAATCTATTTTAGGTGGAGGGGAGGGAGGGTTATTAGCATACAGAGAAATTACAACACGACTGCCAATGGAAATCTATAACATTTGGATAATACAAACATTGGTCTACGATAAATTGAAATGTTGCAAAATAACTTTTTTGAATGCTATCCTTCAAACTATAAGAAGGATTTGCTAAATCTCACATGGCAACATTTACATTGTAATAAAATTGTTTATTCAATGTCCTACTTTATGGGTAACTATACCTCGAAGGATTGATGTAAATTTTGCAAAAAATAAGCAAGCTTTCCTACTTTTGTTTTTTTTTGTTTTTTGTTTTATAAAAAAAATGGAGTTACTGACTTCATTGTGAGGTAGGCTTATCAATAACAAACTATGGCCGTAGGGCGGACTTTTCTGTGAACTTTAACTGACCTTTGAGACTTTTCGATCGCTTAGTTATACCCTATCGATGACCTTATCAAGTACAATTTCCATGTTAACTTTGCATCAGTTTTCACTAGCAATTGATCTTCTTGTAAAATCATAACCCATAGGCCTATATTGCTTTTAACAAATGCTGGTACATTTATATGAGCATACAAATCAATTTCATTGTACCAATTTCACATTAGAATTGGGCAAGTACTATTCATATTGACATTGCAACTTGTTTAAACTGAAAATTACAGTCCAAGAAATCCTCATCGCAGAATATCAAGCACTTTATTACAAGCAGGTTTATTCCACAGGTATCATTTGACCGGTTCAAGGCAGAGAGTCTGATAAAACTACTCTGGGTTTTAGAACAAGAAAAATGCTTGTTTTGGATCCTCGGTTGCTGGTTCTCAAAAATCCAAAATTGCACAAGGAAAAAACTTGTTGGGGGAAAAGCATGCGAATAACACTTAATTTCAATCCGCATAAATAAATAGTCCAACATGCACAAAGATATTTAATGATACAGTTATTTCCGCCAGGGTCCCCCTCAAAAATCACATTCTAATGCTAATATCTTCCATTTTTTTTGAAAATCTTCATTGTTCAATTGCATTGCTGCAAGTCCTAAATAGGCCTACATGACTATTTCATTGAGTTACTTTTTTGTAATAGATACAAGCATGCACTGGGTAAACGACCACCTTGGTAGAACTAGACAGTGGACCCATGAGATAAACAGTGTCCACTAGCTCTGGTATTCAAGGACACGCAGGGGGGGGGGGGGGGGGGGGGGGGTGGGGGGGGGGGGGGGGGGGGGGGGGGTTTTTTTTCTTTTTTTCTTGTTTTGTGGGTGGTGGTCTTTTCTTTTTTTTTTTGTTTTGTTTGTTTTTTTTTGTTTCTTTTGTTGGTTTTTTTTTTTTTTTTTTGTTTTTTGGGTTTTATTTTTTTTTTTTTTATTTTTTTTTTTTTTTTTTTTTTTGTTTTTTTTTTTTTTCGTTTTCACCCGCCACGCAGCAGAACCAATCACACACATGTTTGCATGGTGCATACATTTTCTTTTTGTGATCACAATCTCAGTCTTGGGTACCCAGTTCAGTGCCTGATTAGGTTTCTTAATATATTTGAAATTTGCCAATTAAGCCATGAGACTGTATTACTTGGAGAAGGTGTCATGTGACTATCTCATTCCAGTCTAAAATCTGTTACACAGTTACCTGAACCTGTTACCATTAGGAGGGAAATGTACACGTGAGACATCTGCTAAATCAAGTGTAGACTCACTGGCGTGAGAAAAAGTGGACCTTTTGCCCCTTTTGTGGATTTGGGTGGGTGCCCTCCCCCTCTCCCCCCCGCGTAGGCTACGACCTGATTTCGGGCCAACTCTCAGGAAGCAACGCGTGTTTGGGGGTAAAACCCGGTATTATGCTAAACAAATCATAACGCCATTTTCAGCATATACCACACGTTTGTAATCGTTGCTGGTTTCCAAATTGGTTTTTCGATTCCGGCTTCTTCGATGCACCCCGTAGACTGAGTCCCTAGTCCACCGTTCGCGGCGCCCTTTTTTCCCCACAATTCCTTTCGGGCCCTGTCACGGGGACTGAGAAAACTATACGACCAAACCCGGGAGCACGTTTCGCCTCAGATTTTGGAGGCAAAAAATCATCTCAGTAGGGACGTCCTCCTTATGAATAATAGGAACCGATCGTGGGCGCGGCAGGGAGTTGGGCACCAGGTCATCCAGCTCCAAATAAATCGGGATAGGACACTAGATCAACGAAGTGGATGCAATACTGGCACCTGATCTGCATGAAACCCGTTACTTATGGATCGCCGGTCGTACTTAGGCGCTGTTCCTCACGCATTCCCGATTGCGTCATACTGCATAAATAATCAGGTTACTAATCGTACATGGTGGCGCTATTGCTATGGAACTATATCCTGAAAAGAAAAGCTAAAAATTTATTTTTTAACATGTTGAAAGTCAATTTTTTCTAAATGTATTAAAGAAGGCCATAAAATTTAGGGTTGGGAATTTATTCTCGTTTTATTGTAATTACGCTATATGCCTACATATGCATTTACACTCTCCGTTAAGGGGTATATTATTTTTTAACCGGGGGATTAAACTTTTTGGCTTTTCTTTCAAGATTCATCTCACTGCAGTACTATGCCTGCGAATCGTCATGGGCATTTGATACACGTGTCACCCGCCTGGGTCATCCTCCCTTGGGCCTGGCAAAGCAGTGGGCCTGGCATTACTTGGAATTGGCCGAAAAAGTAAACAAGCAGGAATTACATAAGGAAGTTGTTTTTCATGTAATGGATACGCCGCACCTTGACGTGTTATTTTAGTTAATATCATGTTGCGTTTGAATTATCCTGCCTTGTCATGGAACCGCATGTTTAATGCATGAATGTGGGAGAAGAAACAGACATCATTCTCTATACACTATACTACATGTACTATTATAGTCAGATTATGAATGATCATGATTATAGTCTTTCATCTCTGTCAACTTGAAGTGTAAAGAGTCAAGATGCGATTGATTAATGTTGCCTTCGTCAAATTCGTCAAATTGGAAACAATTTTAGCCAGACTAAATACTGTGGCAGTGCTGGGGCTAAGGCTAAGCCCTAGGCTGTAAGAAGTCTAGACTGTAAAGGACTAGGAGTAGCTGGGCCTAGCCCCCTATACGTGGCTTTGTGGGCTTCTAGTGCTACGTGTCCTGCGTGGCCCAGGGGGTGGGAGTAGGAACGGCGTCACGCCCGAGCACAAACCCGGTAGTGTCCCATAATAAAATAATTCATGACTTGATTACAACTTGTTATTAAGCCTTAATGTAGGACACTCTGCTAATTATCTTGCAGTTGTACCGTGTATTCAAAGTCAAAACATGAACAGATGCCAAACACTGTCTTGGGATGTGTTTGATCGTGGGCGGTCTCCTTTATGCACAGTGCAATGTATTATGATGTAGCTTAAGTTGTACTAGGCCTAGGGCCTATAAAATTAAAAATGGACTTCTATTATGATTTTCGTGATGCGCACTTCACGCTCCTTCTGCATAGTCTATGGCAGTATCATGTTATTTATTCAGAATTCGACGTAGGCCAGCCTAGCTAGCCATGTAGCACTGTCTTTTTGTTACTTTATTTTTACATTTTAGCATCTTTAGCAGGCCCTATTCATAGACTAGAGACCCGGGCTAGAAAAGTGCCCTTAATCCTCGGCAAGTGTATGGCCAGTCCAGCAGTGATCGGGGTATAGCTACAGTATAGACCCTAGCCTGGGGTAGAAAATAGTTTTAGCCTATCGAGTCTGTAGACTGCCCCATAGGCCTATGTGAGCACCAACTCTAAGCCAATAGCGAAACTAGTCTAGGCTTCATTCGCATCAACATGTTATACACATGTCCACTACATGCATGCATGACTAGTAAGGCCTATCACTGCCTATTCAGGACTATTGGCACGGCCTACGTCACGAGGATGGCAATGCCATGTACAGTCTGATTTATAGCCTGGTTTATAGGTCCAACAAACATGCAAAATAGGCCTAGCTGCTCAGAATAGGTGATAAAACGCAAACAATAATGCTATTGGCCTAGTACGGAACATAAGTTATTATCATGCCTGGCCTATATGCATAGGCCACTATTGCTGTATGAAACATAGCTGGTGTTTTGTCTTGCTGAAACTTGTTTTGGGCACATAACTATGCTTGACATAAAAAAACAATTTATCCTTCCATCCCGGGTGACCATGTCACAAGGTTTTTTTTTTAGGGAAAAGAAAAGGTTTTGAAACATTATTTTTCACAATGTAAAATAGCACATGAGCATTAGGCTTAGCTAAATGCAAGCATCAACATCATTTCGGTTCAGTACAGTGGGCCTAGGTCAGTTTAATAGGCCCTATGGACCAAACCCTAATTTTGTAGTCAGCAATAGGCCTATGTAAAAATGGAAGGCCTAGCTTTCATGTTTTGGTATCATATTTTTGATATAGGCTTTAAATATATTACAGGTTTACATGGTTACAAACAATAGCTTTTTCTGACCCCAAAAGTTGATATACCTCTGTTAAAAATCGAGGTCCATGGACGAAGTATTTACCTTTAAAGGGCCTTTTCGTGACATACGGCCTCTTCTCCCGACTCACCTAAAAAAAGTTAGATTTTTATGTGTGCCTGTAGTCTTACATCAAATTCGATTTACTCTGCAGAAATAATTGGGTTTTTTTTTTCTTGATCAGTAAAAATGTATAAATAAATCTCTTGAAACAAGACTTATCTTCAAAAGAAATGTGGTAAAATGTGAATGTTACACCTATGGCGAGCGGCCTCGGTAAGCGAGGAGAACTTTCTTTTTTTCTCGGCCTAATCCACCCATTTATACAGTATGTAACTTGTAGAAGTGGTCAAAAAGACTAGTATGGAAAGTTAATTTCTCAAAACATCACTAAAAAACATCCTATTTTAGGGCCACCAGATGTTTTGTTTGGGTGTTTGTCCAGACCCGTTGGGAGGGGAGAGGGGACGGTCGACGGTCCCCTTCCAAAAAAGTAACCCCAAAAGTGGGATTTTACTACAATTTTTTGAGCCTGTCCTTATTTATTTTTTGCGTTAATTAATTACTCATAAACAACCAAATCACATGCAAAATAGTAAAAAGAGAAAACTCCTGTAGTACTCTAGAACTCTCTCAACTAACTAATTAAATAAATACTAATAAACTAAATAAAATATCTGCATAAATAAATACCTTTATAAATAACTGCATCAATAATCTAAATAACTTGCTACACTATATAAATAACTCAAACAACCAACTGATATAACTTGATCTTTAAAACTAAAAAACTTTAAATAAGTTTTAAATAGAAGTAAAGAACACACCACACATACACATGAACACACAGAATAAATTTTAATTATCAAATAAAAAAAACGACTATCAGAGACCAGAGAACAAAGATTGGGAATGTCACATCAATTATGTCTCTAAAAAAAACAACAAACAAAAAAACAAAACGACAAAAACAGGACAAACTGAGCTTTCACAAAAAAAAACTTATCCAGCATCTGGATAGCGTAAAGTTCCCGCTAAGTAATGCGCGCAAAGTCTGTTAATACGCGAGAGCACAGTCCTACGCAGTAAGTGGTGAAATTATTATGAGCAACAGCATCACCTATTCGAAACGTATTTTTTTCAGTCGTCACCATAGCACCCTCGCAGGGGGCCGTGCGTATATGTTGGACGACGGAAGGATTCAGTCTAGGGAAAGTGCCCAGAGCAGGCCGGTGCCGCGCGGACGGGCGGCGATGAACTCATAAGCACCGACATGTTTCCTTTTAGTGCGACTCAGAGTCCCACCGCACCGGTCGCGCGGCGCCGCCCGAAGTCAGCCCCACCCCAGCAAGCCTCTCGCGCAGAGTATAACGCACAAGGCATGCGAAAGAGCCTACGCCGGCCAACGCGCGCGATGGCAGCGGAGTGGATCTCCGTACGCACCACAATGGCGCCCCCGGCTCACCGCTACCCACCGCCCGACGTCGCCTACTCCAGTGCATTGAGCACGCTCCGACGCAAGAGCACAATGCTCGCACAAACGCACATGAAAGACCCAGCTCCGGCGACGCGTCAGGTGGACAGAATGGACTCTGGACGCACCATAAGTTTGCGGAGCGGCGATGCTGTGCCTACAAGAATCTGGTTGAATGATGATAAGATTAGTTTATAAGAGTTTTAATTTGACCGCATGTCTCATGCGCTTGTTAGCTCCGACGTTGTGAGGAGGGCAATAGGCGGTTGCATATCATATAGAACGTTTCCAAATTACACAGGTTGCATTTCTTGTGGTATTTGAGTATGTTCGCGCGCGGCGAAGATTTCCAATTATGTGTATATGAGGTCTTTGTCCTAAGTGACCAGATGTACTTATAGTTCAGTTAGTTTCGGTGTCCCGATTTTACAAAGGATGTCGATGGTCCCGTATAGAGTTTGATGCGGTCTTGAAAGCGCCGACAGAATGTTTCTTGGCTGTGTGGTTGTTACTGTGTTGGCTACCCATGTGGATGCTGGCAACTCCGTACCCGTTCAAGGGCAATCGGGTGTGCTCTGCAGTGCATGGTTTTGTCCGGTGTATGCCGCTGCTTGCTGCGATTTCTGTTGTGGCCATCAATTGTCGATGTATATCGTGCATGAAGCAGTATGAAATTTAACGTTATTTATGTTGACATATCTTTCGTAGCACATGTCCCTTAGGGAAACTCTCGTCGACCAATTTTAGGAATTTGTTTGCGAACTTGTTTTGACGTTAGGTCGATGGTGGGTTGTACCCGGTTATGTTCCTTTTTCTTGAATGTGTTATGCTTGTGGCTCTGTTGTCGTCGTTTGCTGGTTCGGGTTGTATTCTAGCTTGTGTCGTAACCGCTTTTTTGTAGCGTTCTGGTAGACGCTGGTAACATTTCTGTAAAAAACTCCTTCGTTCGATGCGACGTCGG